>ML807959.1:44399-117513 GCA_009831015.1 Picea engelmannii
TATATGCTTCCTCCTTGTCGGATGAGAACTTGGCTCCACAAGTTGACCTTCTCCTCTTGTGAGTTTCAACCTTGTGAGCATTAGAAACAAAACTTGCAAACAATCAAGTCTTCAAAAACCAGTGCTCTAATACCAACTTGATCAAAAAATGAAGAAGACTTGAAATACTCGAAATTATTGCAATGTAAATGTTATGTGTTTTAAAACAAATGGATCAGTTTGCAACACATAGAATAATGGATTATTCTAGCAAATTACACATAGAAAATAGCATAATCAATGAACATAAGCACATAAACACAACAATTGATAAAGGAGTTCACCCCTCTCTTGGGCTACATCTCCTGGTCCAGCTTCCAATGGATCATTATTATTAATTTCTCAAAAAGTGCTCAAAAACATGTCTTACAATGCTCAAAATGACAAACCGACTGCTCCAATGGCTTCAGAGCGTCCAAAACCCCCTGTCTGGGCTCTTTCGGCACCTCAATCGGTAGAAAAACGAAGAAGTTAGGCCTCCTGGAAGTCTCCCTCTTCAAGCTTGATGTCTCTGCATCTACAAATTGCACCCCCCTTGAATGAACCTAGCACACACGCAATAAATAGCGTGAAAACCCAGCACCATGCACAACCGTGCCAATGGTGAAAACTATAGGACGGTTAAGGGCACGCCAGCCCCTAACCGCCTAGCACCTGGGCATGTGAGGGTCATGTGACCGCGCGCATTGGAAAAAAGGCTAAACGGTTACAACTGTTTTGAAACTACCTGCGCTCCTTTGCGTATAGCCAAGGGTCATATGACACATGTAATAGAACCAAGGCTATGTGTTAAAACCTGCGCCAATGGTTGGGTGAAATATAATATGGCATGGGCATATGCGAACAAATGACCACCGGCTAGGGCTAAGCCCCGGCCCGACCCCCTGCCAACGATCACATACTTTGAACTTAAATACAATTAAATACATATATATTACAACGCACAATGTATAACCCATCGGTCGGTCAGAATTTGTGAAAGCTATGTCGTGGGGAGGTCCAGGGGTCGAACCCCACGAACTCCAATACATTTTACATATAACAATCAACCAATACCAGCGTGCCACGTGGCAACCCACGATTGGGCCACGTGGCACCCAATCATTGACTAGAAAACTACCACATGTCGACACACCATTCGCCTTCAACAACCAACCGGATTCTGCCATGTCATCAGATTCCATGTCATCATACGGTCTGTACGGCCCTGCCACGTCATCCTGTATGGACTGTACGGACTGTACAGTCAGCATCAAAAAAAAAATTACCTGTTTGACTTGACGAATAGATTGCAATATATCTCACTCCTGATGTTCGTTTGAGATGAAACGAGTTGTGTTGGGTTCGCAACGACGAGGCCTACGCTCTCGTCTGGTTTGAAGCGATTTCGAGCACTTTGAATTTTTGAGCAAAATTTGATCCCCTGATCACAGCACCATATGTGTAGTCGAACGTCGTGGGTAGCTTATACATGGTTTGCGGATGCTCAGGCCTAAAAGTCCCTATGGTAACCCTCTGCTCATTCATGATAGTCCTGGTCGATATGTCTACATGATCCAATGCCCATTGGACCATGTCATAATATGGAAGAAATCGTGGCCTAACTGCTACTCTGTGCATTCCGGATTGGACGACTATTTTGTACTTGGTGTTTAGATCATCTTTTTCGTTGTCATCGGAGTCATCGGAATAATCTACCAATTCTGATTGCAGAATGTCTGAAACAAATGACCAGTTAGGAACCGAGTCGACACTTCGGGATGAAGTATCAGAGACATTGTCTGAGCCTTGTCCTGTAACCTCAACATTCGCCTTCGCTGCTTTCTGCGGAGCCATGACTGAAGCTTGTGTCTTAGCTCTTCTGCGATAGAACTACATATACATACAGAAGTTAGTTTACTCAGAAGTGATGAGCTCTGCGTGCTATGAAAATGCATTTGTTATAATGGAACACAACTCTTTCATATATTTGAAAACTCGGTACCTTTCAAAACAAGCCTATCAAATCATAATTAGAAATAAATTTATGCCGTAAAAATCCAATCTTACTTTCATAGATTTACCCTATTTCCCCATTAATGTCATAAATTTCGACGGTTTAAAAGTCAGTTGGCGTATGGAGAGAAAGGGCCCCCTCGTAAATCGTGTAGGCATCGAAACGCGGGATAAGTCTTGATTTACCTTAATTAATCCAAATTTCGCCAATGTTAATCAATATCTCGCTACTCGTTATATCAGGGATTTTCCCTTAACATTTTGAGTCTCCAACTCCCGAGACTACGAGGACCGATTTTGGTTTAATTAAAGGTAATCAAGATTTGGGGCTTGATTAATTTTATAATTATTACTTTCGTCATATCGCGACTCGGAGCTTCGAAGGTAAGTTTCTGGGAGATTTATATGTTGAGTTGCGAAACCGCGAGATTGTGATAACAAGACTTAATTAAGGGGAAGATAATCTTCGATTAAGTGATTAATTAATCATGTTATAATTATCATCATGACTTCGTGAGTCGGGTTTTAGAAGTAGTAACTTTCGCAAAAGATAGTGTCGAGTGGCGAAATGCCAAGAACAACTTTAACCACGGTTAGTTTTTTTTCCTTTAATCCTTGACATGGGTTATCCAGAAAGGACCTCATGTTCTCGGCTCTCGGGGCTGTAAAAATAAAAATTTGGGTTTGGCGAACGTCGAGGCGTGAAACCCCGACGACGTCTAATCATGAGTTAAAACATTTTACCCTTGTTAATGTCTTGAGTGAAAACTTAAAACGACTTCGTCGTTTTGTGACTCGGGACGTGTCAATTCATGAGTTATAGTATCCAACCTGTGAGATCCCGAAGTAGCACAAAACAGAGCGAACATTCTTACGAAAAGTAGGACTTGTTTCGAGAGTAGAAAAATCGTCGTTGCTAAGGCAACAGAGTTTTAGAGGTCTCAATATCTCAGAGGGAAAAAGAAAACCATCTTTAGATTTCAAGCATCAAAATGAAAATTGTGATAGGCTAAAAAACAAGGGTGGCTCCAACATAGGCTCCAACTAGGGATCCTTCCTTCCTGTGAGGCGGGAAGAACAATAGAACATGTGCCAATATTGGGTAAATGGAGTCAAAAGATCAATCAGGCAGAAAGGTTCCAACAAAAGAGGATCGAAGGGGGAAAGACTTTGTTCTTTACCTTGAAAAGTTTTTTCAAAATCAGATACTCTTTCCAAACACAGTTGTAGTCCCTTTCACAATTTTCCCTTTCCCACTACTAACTTTAGGTATGTTTTAAGACAATCGAAATAGTTCTAGGAGACTCAACAGATCTTGTGGCTCTCGGCTTGCATCAAAAGAATGAGATTATATGTTTTTAAATTGGGGATTCTCGTCCGAATTTGGGATGTGGATCAGGTTTTAGAAAGCATCAGGTTCATCTAGGCATTTTAGGTTCAGTAAGAAAAACATTATGTCTCTGTACCAGCCCGATGATAAGAACTTCTCTTCGATCTGGTTTGGACTCATTTCTTCATCTGGTTCATTTAGGTTTGTGTCTTTGTCACTTCCCTGTAAACAATTGATATCAAGAGCCCTGAGATTTGATTCATCTAAGAGTCTGGCTAGGCCTTGCCCTTTTATCAATTTGGTCGGTTTAACTTCCAAATCGAATTCTTGGATTTTAGCAAGCCATCGCCCTCTTTTTCCATCACTGTCTGGTTGTACCAATATATCTTTTACAGAACTGGTAGGCACGTACGCGATAATTTTTTAATGTAGTACATAAGTTCGGAATGCCTTTAGTGATTTTACCATTGCGTACGCCTGTTTTTCTATTATGTCATACTTCAGTTCTGCGTCTCTAAGGCTCTTGCTAAAAAATGCGATCAGTCGTTCGAATCCTTCGTCATCCTTGTAGGAGCACCGCGGTGACAGTATGTTCAGAAGCAAACGAGAAGATAAGAAAATCTTTCAGATAATCTGGGCTTGCTAACACAGGTGCCTCGCTTATGACTTTTTTAATATGTGCAAACGATGCTCTGGCTTCAGTCGTCCAATTTACTCCGCTATCCTTCTTCAACATTCCTGTGATCAATTTGACAATCTCAACGAAATTGGGGATAAGCCTTCGTAAAAAATTTATAGCTCCTAAGAAAGATTGAATCTCTTTTACATTTCTGGGAATATTTATAGTATTTATTGCTTCAATCCTCTTAGGATCAATCCTGATCCCATCTCTAGATATGATATGGCCCAGAATCTTACCTTCTCGCATAGAGAAATGTGATTTCTTTGGGTTCAGAGATAGACCAAACCTGTGGCAATTTTCGAAAGTCTGTTTCAGATGGGTCAAGTGTTCTTCATTGGTTTTAGAAAAAACCATCAAATCGTCGAGGTAAATGACTACGAACTTGTCTCTTTCTCCTACAAAAGCGATGTCCATAGCGCGTTGGAATGTAGCCCCTGCATTCATCAAACCAAACAACATTTTGTCATACATGAATGTACCCCATGGTGTGGTGAAAGCAATATTTTCCCTGTCTTTCTCATTCATGGCGATTTGGTTATAACCGGAGAACCCATCAATCATAGACATTCAGTTCGCTCCAACTACTTTGTCTAGTACATGGTCCATCTTGGGCAGCGGGTAATTATCCTTGAGAGACGACTTGTTTAAGTTTCGGAAATCCACACACAGTCTGATTTCTCCATTCTTTTTCCTGACTGGGACTAGGTTAGCTACCCAGTCCGAGTATCTCAGAGGTACGATTATTTTCACATCCAAGAGTTTTTTAACTTCCTTTTCTATCACAGGTAACAGAATGGGGTTAATTTGCCTAAGCTTTTGCCTGAACGGTTTGACCCCAGGCTTCAAATGTATCTTGTGATCAATAATGGAAGCGTTATACGTTTTCAATTCATCATAGGACCAGGAGAAAACATATTTATATTGTCTGAGTAAGTCTTTATACTTAACTTTCACTTTGGGAGGGAGGAACTTCGATATTTTTACCACCCGGGATTCTTTTTCAGTTCCTATATCGCAGTCCTCCACTTCTTCTGGTTGGGGTTGGAAGGTGTACTTTACAGGTACATCGTTCTGATCAAAAATTATTTCCAAAGGAATCAATCCTTTCGAAATCTGATTGTTTTTAAGGACCAGCATACGATGATCCGCAATTTTTTCTCGGAAGGTTTCAGGTTCTTCCCCTTCTTGCATGATCCACATGGAGTCATTTTGATTTTCTTGGTCAGCATGAGTTTCAGAGAATTTTCCTACTGTTGTAAGGAATTTCTTAATTTGTTCGTCATCTTCAAAGACTTGCCAGTGTCAGATATTGTCTGGTATGGAGGGTTTGTATCTGATTTCAATGTGATACTTCAGTTTGAAGGTCGTGGGGGGAGAGAAGGTTGAAGCTTCCTTTGCCAATGCATCAGCATGTAGATTCTCTTCGCGAGGGATAAAATGGATATTTACGGATGAGAAAAAAAATTCCATGAGATCCCAAGCACAATTTCTATACGTTCTTAGTCTGGGATGCTTGGCTAGGTACTGTCGGTTTACTTGTTTGACTATTAATTCAGCGTCACCATATACCTCCAAGTTTCTTATATTTAGCTTTTTGGAAGCCTCTAATCCTAAGATCAATGCTTCATATTCGCATACATTATTAGTGTAATCTATGTCCCACTACAAATGGTAAGAGAAAGGAACAATGAACTTACCTTCAGGTGCCACTAAAAGCACTCCAGCACCTGCCCCTTCAGAAGATAAAGCACCGTCAAAATACATTTTCCAGACACCAGTACTAAACATATATTCTATCATGAGGTTTAACTCTTCTTGCTTTGTATTGATTTCCTCTGGACAACCATCCAGACCATCATCAAAAGACAAGATGCAATTTCACAGATCTTGGTCTGCAACATAAATAGGGAAGTTGTTTGGGTTTTGAGGGTCACTGACTGTATATGCTAATCGTGTTTCTGTGTACAACCGAGTGAACTAACCACTGAACACAGGGATTGTGGCATAATTCATGTCCAACTATAGAGAACCCCCCAACTTGGCTCCCCATGACCTAGATAACAGCATGCCATACTTGGGGGGAATATATGTTATAACCACGTCCATAAGGATACTTTTAACCGAGACCTGCGCCAGGGTAACTACCAGATCTTTTATCATCCCCATACATTTAACCTTCCTCGAGTCAAAAGAGTACGGATTTTATCAAAGGACACCGAGGTGCGAAACCCTGACGACGTCTGATCATGAGTTAAAACATTTTACCCTTGTTAATGTCTTGAGTGAAAACTTAAAACAACTTTGTCGTTTCGTGACTCAGGACGTGTGAATTCATGAGTTATAGTATCCGACCTACAAGATCCCGAAGTAGCACAAAACAGAGGGAACATTCTTACGAAAAGTAGGACTTGTTTCGAGAGTAGAAAAATTGTCGCTTCTCACGCGACAGAGTTTCAGAGGTCTCAATATCTCAGAGGGAAAAAGAAAACCGTCTTTAGATTTCAAGCATCAAAATGAAAATTGTGATAGGCTAAAAAACAAGGGTGGCTCCAACATAGGCTCCAACTAGGGATCCTGCCTTCCTGTGAGGTGGAAAGAACAGTAGACCACGTGCCAATATTGGGTAAATGGAGTCAAAAGATCAATCAGGTAGAAAGGTTCCAAGAAAAGAGGATCAAAGGGGGAAAGACTCTGTTCTTTACCTTGAAAAGTTTTTTCAAAATCAGATACTCTTTCCAAACATAGTTGTAGTCCCTTTCACAATTTTCCCTTTCCCACTACTAACTTTAGGTATGTTTTAAGACAATTGAAATAGTCATAGGAGACTCAACAGATCTTGTGGATCTCATCTTGCATCAAAAGAATGAGATCATATGTTTTTAAATTGGGGAGTCCCATCCGAATTTGGGATGTGGATCAGGTTTTAGAAAGAATGGGTTACCAGAGTAGAGTGATATTCATGTATAAAAGCCTTACAAATATCTCAGACATTTCTTCACTGCCAGCGAGCCTGTTCAGTACCCCAGTGAAGTTATCTGGCCCCTTTCACTGAATTTCCTTTCACCACTTCGGAATATATTTATGCATTTAAATGCTGAGACGAGGGCAATCATTTCTGAATTTCCTCTCATCGTCTTCTTGGAATAGGTGTCGGCAATCATTTCTGAATTTCCTTTCACCACCTGTCTTATAATTTACTTTTTTGAGCGCGAAGATGGGGGCAATCAGTTTGTATCAGGGCTGATATCTGTGTAATATTTTTTCATTAGAGGTCTGTCAACTTACTTTGATTACTCGGTACCAACCTTCCCTTGAACTTCACAACGTCTTCGTTCTTAGGGAGAAAAGGAAAATAATTTTTTAGGGGGCATCCCATTTGAGCAAGCTTTAATCTTTCGATACTGTTGAAAAACCTAGGAAAGTTAGGATCACTCTAAACGTTCCTTCGCTTAGCAGGGGATCAAGTAGTTGTGAAGACTCACTTTCTTTCCATGATCTATTTTGAAACTCACGAGGCTAAAACGAAAACTTGTATCCCTTCGTAATGAAACGAAAAGATGGTGTCTTGTCAAAAGTTAGACCCGAAGACAGGCAGGGTGCCAGGTAGTGATAAAACAACTCGAGACTGACACTTGTAGATATCTTTGGGGATAGTTTACTTTCACTGACCATTTTTTGATTGGGTGTATCATTCAAATTATCTTAAATCAAATATTATCAAGCTAAGCAATGATCCTCTTATCTAACATTTTAGTTGATATTGCAGTTTGAATGACGTTACCTCGGTTTCCTTTAACAGTCTTTCATAACATACATTTTTGAGAAAGTTCCTTTTTACCTTTTCATTTCACTTTATTTGCGTAATATGAAACTATTTTAGGTATCACATGTTTTATGCCGCTCTATTTCTGACACCGACCTGCAAATTACTTTCCCTGGTAGTTTTCGTATGCAGTTGGAATCCTGTAAAAAGCAAATATGAATCTTATTGGAAATGTGTCGAGAGTTTATGAACAAAAACCGAAAATCAAAAGCAAATGTTTAAATGAAAATATATGTATGTACAAAACATATATAATGAAATTTATTTATTTATAATTTTTTATTTTTTATTTTAATCTGGCGACTGTTATGTCATGTAATGCTTTAGATACCACCCGTTGATAGGGGCGTTGAGGACTTCTCCGTATATATTTTCCATAAGGAAGGAATTTTTCCCTTCTGGAGTCGAGACCCTGAATGGTCCATACCAGAGGTGGTCAAATTTACCATGCTTCGCGGCTTCCTCTTTTCTTGCATCCCATCTTAGCACTAAATCACCTGGAAGGAATTCCCTGTCTTTTGCCTTGAGGTCGAACAATGCTTTCATATCAACCTGGTACTTCTGCATTTTTCATCAACTTCAACTCTATGTTGTTGAACCTCAATCAACTAATTAATTCTCCTGGTTACATGATTTGGTTCTTCATTTTGATCCTGCCATAACTTCATCATTGGTAATGCTAGGTTTATAGGTAGAACAACATTTGTCCCATAGACCATTTGAAACGACGAAATGTCGATAGACCTTTTAGTGCTGATGCAGTTTGCCCATAATTCGTATTTTAAGTGCACATGCCAAGACCTCTTATTTTCATCCAGTACTTTCTTGATTATGTTCACCGGGATCTTGTTAGATGATTCGGCCAATTTGTTCCCCTGGGGGTAATATGTAGTGGAATGGCCGAGAACAATGTTATACCTCTGACAGAAGCTGATCATAGCCATAGATTTAAAGGCCTGGGCATTTTCGATAACTATCTTTCAGGGACAATCGAATCTTGAAAAAATATTGTCTTCCAAGAAATCGATCACCACCGAGTCTGTTTCCCTTTTGGTTGGAATGGATTCCACCCACTTAGTAAAATAATATGTAGTTGTTAAGATCCACTTATGTTGAGCACTGGAATGGGGATTAATCTCCCCTATGAAGTCTAGACCCCATTGTTGAAATGGAGCTTCATATTTGACTGGAACGAGTGGCAATGCAGGGAGCTTCTGTTTACTAGCGAATATTTGACAAGGGTTGTAGGCACGCACTTTGGAATTAACGTCCGAGAAGAGTTTCAGCCAGTAATATCCATCCCTCACGATTTTGTAGGCTGTAGCTCTCCATGCATGATTCCCCCCACGGACTCACTTATGAAATTCATCTATAACCCGCTGGGTTTCTGATTCTACTAAACAAACTAGCAGGAACCTGAGTGGAACCTTCCAATATAGCTGGCTTTCGGATATACAATATTTAACTGCATGGAGTTTTAAGGTTCTGCATTTAGAAGGTGATAGTTCATCTAGTCATTTTAGGTTCAGTAAGAAAAACACTATGTCTCTGTACCATCCCGATGATAAGAACTTCTCTTTGATCTGGTTTGGACTCGTTTCTTCATCTAGTTCATTTAGGTCTGTGTCTTCGTCGCTTCCCTGTAGACAATTGATATCAAGATCCCTGAGATTTGATTCAGCTAAGAGTCTGGCTAGGCCTTGCCCTTTTATCAATTTGGTCGGTTTAACTTCCAAATCGAATTCTTGGATTTTAGCAAGCCATCGCCCTCTTTTTCCATCATTGTTTGGTTGTACCAATATATCTTTTACAGAACTGGTAGGCACGTACATGATAATTTTTTAATGTAGTACATAAGTTTGGAATGCCTTTAGTTCTTTTACCATTGTGTATGCATGTTTTTCTATTATTTCATACTTCAGTCTGTGTCTCTAAGGCTCTTGCTAAAAAATGTGATCGGTTGTTCGAATCCTTCATCATCCTTTTGTAGGAGCACCGCGGCGATAGTATGTTCAGAAGCAAACGAGAAGATAAGAAAATATTTCAGATAATCTGGGCTTGCTAACACAGGTGCCTCACTTATGAATTTTTTAATATGCGTGAACGATGCTCTGGCTTCAGTCGTCCAATTTACTCCGCTATCCTTCTTCAACATTCCTATGATCAATTTGACAATCTTAGCGAAATTGGGGATAAACCTTTGTAAAAAATTTATAGTTCCTAAGAAAGATTGAATCTCTTTTACATTTCTGGGAATATTTATAGTATTTATTGCTTCAATCCTCTTATGATGAATCCTGATCCCATCTCTATATACGATATGGCCCAGAAGCTTACCTTCTCGCATAGCGAAATGTGATTTCTTTGGGTTCAGAGATAGACCAAACCTGCGGCAATTTTCGAAAGTCTGTTTCAGATGGGTCAAGTCTTCTTCATCGGTTTTAGAAAAAACCATCAAATCGTCGAGGTAAATGACTATGAACTTGTCTCTTTCTCCTACGAAAGTAATGTCCATAGCACGCTGGAATGTAGCCCCTGCATTCATCAAACCAAACGGCATTTTGTCATACATGAATGTACCCCATGGTGTGGTGAAAGTAGTCTTTTCCCTGTCTTGCTCATTCATGGCGATTTGGTTATAATCGGAGAACCCATCAATCATAGACATTCGGTTCGCTCCAACTACTTTTTCTAGTACATGGTCCATCTTGGGCAGTGGGTAATTATCCTTGAGAGACGACTTGTTTAAGTTTCAGAAATCCACACACAGTCTGATTTCTACGTTATTTTTCCTGATTGGGACTAGGTTAGCTACCAAGTCTGAGTATCTCAGAGGTACGATTATTTCACGTCCAAGAGTTTTTTAACTTCCTTTTCTATCACAGGTAACAGAATGGGGTTAATTTGCCTAAGCTTTTGCATGAACGGTTTGACCCCAGGCTTCAAAGGTATCTTGTGATCAATAATGGAAGTGTTATACATTTTAAATTCATCATAGGACCAAGCGAAAACATCTTTATATTGTCTGAGTAAGTCTTTATACTTAACTTTCACTTTGGGAGGGAGGAACTTCGATATTTTTACCACGCGGGATTCTTTTTCAGTTCCTATATCGCAGTCCTCCACTTCTTCTGGTTGGGGCTGCAAGGTGTACTTTACAGGTACATTGTTCTGATCAAAAAGTATTTCTAAAGGAATCAATCCTTTCGGAATCTGATTGCTTTTAAGGACCAGCATAAGATGATCCGCAATTTTTTCTCAGAAGGTTTCAGGGTCTTCCCCTTCTTGCATGATCCACATGGAGTCATTTTGATTTTCTTGGTCAGCATGAGTTTCAGAGAATTCACCTACTACTGTAAGGAATGTATTAATTTGTTCATCATCTTCAAAGACTTTCCAGTGTCGGATATTGTCTGGTATGGAGGGTTTGTATCTGATTTCAAAGTGATACTTATGTTTGAAGGTCGTGGGGGGAGAGAAGGTTGAAGCTGCTTTTGCCAATGCATCAGCATGTAGATTCTCTTTGTGAGGGATAAAATGGATATCTATGGATGAGAAAAAAAATTCCATGAGATCCCAAGCACAATTTCTATACGTTCTTAGTCTGGGATGCTTGGCTAGGTATTGTCGGTTTACTTGTTTGACTATTAATTCGGCATCACCATATACCTCCAAGTTTCTTATATTTATCTTTTTGTCAGCCTCTAATCCTAATATCAATGCTTCATATTCACATACGTTATTAGTGTAATCTATGTCCCACTGCAAACAGTAAGAGAAAGGAACAATGAACTTACCTTCAGGCGCCACTAAAATCACTCCAGCACCTGCCCCTTCAGAAGATAAAGCACCGTCAAAATACATTTTCCAGACACTAGTACTACACAGATCTTTTGTCATGAGGTTTAACTCTTCTTGCTTTGTATCGATTTCCTCTGGACAACCATCTAGACCATCATCAAAAGACAAGATGCAATTTCCAAGATCTTGGTTTGCAACGTAAATAGGGAAGTTGTTTGGGTTTTGAGGGTCACTGAACGTATATGCTAATCTTGTTTCTCTGTACAACCGAGTGAACTGACCATCGAACACAGGGATTGTGGCATAAGTCATGTTCAACTGTAGAGAACCCCCCAACTTGGCTCCCCATGACCTAGATAACAGCATGCCATACTTGGGGGGAATATCTGCGATAACCATATCCATCAGGATACTTTTAACCAGGACTTGCGCCAGGGTAACTACCAGATCTTTTATCATCCCCATACATTTAACCTTCCTCGAGTCAAAAGAGTACAGATTTCCATAAGGTCTTGTGATCTAGAGACCCATATTCTCCATTATAATCTTGGGCATAACGTTATGGGAAGCTCTGGAGTCTAACATACAATTATGCAACAACTGATCATATACATTTAGAGTGATATAAAAGGGAGCGATGTTGTCTTTGGAACCTTCAAAATGGGGACCAAAAGTGATGTTAGGTCTATCATCTTCCAAGTTTATAACATCAGAATGGCTTTCTAGTTCAGAGACACCTATCATTTTGGTAATTTGCTTGCGATAAATGGGGTTTTCCGCTAATTCCACCAAAGGGATTGGTATCTTAATTTTGTTTAACTCATTTTCAAAACTGAAAGCCCCGATCACCTTGTCTGTTTCTCTGGTTGAGACTTATGAATTCTTCCTTTCTGACTTATTTGTTTGTACATATTTATCACTCATGGTCCCAGTTGAAAACGTAGCCTTATTTACGGGTTCGGTCTCCTGTGTTTGAGTTTGAACTTTTTCCACCTTGGACTCTTGAGTGCTTACTACTCTAGTTTTGTTGTTGGGTAATGGGGTCTCGTCCGAAGGATGCTCATAAGCTTGGCCTCTTTGAAGGATCTTCTTGGGTTGAGTCGTGGAGGTGGGCTTATTCTTAGATCTTAGGTTGTACTTTGGTTGGAAATCGGCCATCATTATCTCAGTTTCTGGTTGAGATTCACAGAGATCAGTGTGATCACCTTCTTCACCTTCATTTGATGATTGTGGCCTATTTAAAGATTTTTCATAGTCTTCACGAGTCAGATATGGTTGACTACAGTCATCACCGAAGTTCGTGACATCATTATCTGAATCTCTGTAGTCTTGAAAATCGTTCACTCCTATAAAATTTTCAGTCTTTAAAGGAGCTTGTATCTTTTGATCATCATTTTTTATTTGTCTTTGTTGATTAGGAGGGTTTTGATTCCTCTTGAAATATTTTTTGGGATAAGAGTCAGCCTTGGCCTATTCGAGTTCCATTCTGGACATTTTTTTTGACAGTTCTTTGATCACTCTAGCCATATCGTCCACCCTACCGTCTGAGGATCTATTGTACCCTGAAGGACCTGCTTGTTCTCTAAATTGCTTGGTCTCTCGATTTCCACTCTCTACTCTAGCCTTAAGTTTACCCGAAGCCATCATATTAGATTCTATTTCTACCACATCGTCCTACATATGGTTTAAGGTGGCTCCTCTTCGCTCTCGCAAAAGTATTGCGAAATCCGGCTCGAAGGCTCCGGCGAAAGTCACTTTGGCTGCGGGTTTGGATGGTTTGACCTCAGCTGGGATTTTATGTTTATTGAATCTTTGAATGAATTCAATGACTGTTTCTGAGCTCTTTTTCTTCAAAGACCCAAATTCGGTTAGATAATAAATTCGGTTAGATAATAGAGATGGTCTTTCCGCTCGCCCCATTGTCTGAGGAAAGCATCTTCCGATGCATCATATGACAGGATAGAAGCTGCGAGTAGGCTCTGAAACCAAGTTCGGACCTATCCTTCAAAATTTTGGACAAGGAGTCTCGAATATACATCCTCGTGCTCCATACCGAAGATATCTACGAATTGGTCAAAAAAATTAATATGTTCGGCCGCAGTCAGATCCCCCTCTCCGATGAATTTCGGTAAATTTTTTATGTAATTTTCTGGAAGATCGTGTAGAGGGACGGGCAATACTAATGGAGCATATCTAGCTGCGAATTTCGCGAAAACTCTGGGAGGGGGGTCAGTCCCTTGACCTCCACCTCCTCCTAGAGGGATACCTCCACCTCCTCCTAGAGGGACTCCTCCCCCTCCTCCTCCTATAAACCCTCCACCTCCTCCTCCGGAAGCTGCCATCGTTGTTTGTGGGAAGTTATAAAGGGGGTTTTGGAAAATTAAAAGGGAATCTTTATTTTCTTCGCGAAGAGGAAAATCCGTTGAGGAAAGATAAGGAACGCGAGGACTCGGTTCCTCGGATTTGCAAGAGACGAAATCGGGAAAATCGACGGGTGTGAGAAACAAGTGTGTGACACACTCTTCAGAATTTGGTGAAGTCGGAAAATTCAACTGAAGAAGAGATGGTATTTTAAAAGACGACGAACTTTCAAGCGGGCCCTTTCCCTTGTGTGCTAAGGGGATTGTTGGATGAATCTCACTCCTAATTTCGGAGCAGATTGGCGTTAAATATTTAGCGTCAAAGCGAGGATTGAGTGAATTTGAGGGTTTGGAAGGAATCTCAGCCTTCAGTGACGGGGTTTCAAGTTTGTAAACTGCAGCAGTTGGCTTAAAAGAGCCTCTCGTCTTTAGAATTTTTTCGGGATCGGTAAAGGGCGTAATTTGCTTATCATCTGGGTTTTGTCTGGTATTCCTTCGACTGAATGCCAGTTTGTTTCTTCGTGGATTCGCCAAGTGAAAGATAAAATGCATTAAAAGGTGTGTACTTTTTTTTCACTATCAAAGGGTAACACTTTCAATGAAAAAAAAATTGTCATTTTCCCAGGGAAAAAGATTTCATAACTTCGCTCCCCGGCAACGGGGCCAGAAAGATGTTGTTCCTGAGTCTGTACTTAAGGCTTAAAAGTACAGTGTCAAGGAATCCGAAAGTGGGTAATAGGTGTAGAAGAGGGAAGCATAAACCTTTTGGTAAAGGAAACTAGGGAAGATTCCTACATTGGCGTTGTCTAGCTCCCAACTGTTCCTGGATAGTTATATCTCGTTCAATGGTTGTCCATGATTCTTCAAGTTCAGCCCAGTTAGTTGTGTGTTTGATTCGATAGTCCGAGTTCAATGTTAGGTTGAGTTGGTACAGGAACTGTCATGGGGGAACAATAAAGGTAGGAAAGACTTTAAAATATATTTAAGTGTTGTCTCAGTTTGGTCGTATAAAAGAGAACTTAGGATTGCAGAAATAAAAAATGGATGCAAATCTAAGGCTCATTCCCGTAACTGTATTATATTTTAATAAAAGGTGTGAAGTGGGAGAAAAAAATTTAGTTGTATATAATGCAAGGCTCCTGTCAAAGGGAAATCTCACATATAAACAGAAGAGGAAATTAGTAAGGAAATAACCGATGTAGCATAGAATACATGTAGAATTTTGAAAATGCAGATTGGTATTACACCCGCTGATAGTTGGTGTAGAGGAAAGACAATAAACAATTACAGAAAACCCAAATTCATTAGCTATAGTAGTGGTCGTACTAAATTATAACAAAGCACATCAGTTAAGAAAATGAAATAAAATGGAAAAATTGAGATACAAGGAAGCAAACTTGCAATACAGTAGTGACAGAATTGAGAATCTCCAGATCTGCTTGTATTAACTCTCAATGTAAAAACTCTATTACAAACGACTCCAAAAGGTCCAGCCATCTATATTTATTTCTCTCATATATTTATACAATTTTTCAAATAAGGCAGCATCTCAATAGTCACAAAAATTTTGGTTACAACAGAGAGGAGTGCAATCGCTCCATTTCTCCTACTTTGTCTTCACTTGGTGCCATGTGTTTGTCGTTGCGAGAGCTCGGTATAGGCGATACATCTTTCCACAGGCTGAGATATGAACCGTGATGGTTCTGCTTGACATCTGGCCTCGACAAAGTAACATTCTTGGGCTAACTGTTGTAGCTTGTCCTCCATTTGTGCGTCGATGATGTCGAGGGCACTTAGTTGCACACTAGGTTTGATCATGTACTTATCAACTTGGACTAGGTCTACCATATTCATCTGAGATATATAAGTCGAATCTCTTTCTTCCTTATCTTTCAGATCAAGTGAGATTTGTTGCACGTTCATTTGCATCAACGCTTCGGCATTGCCTCTGCTGTCAATACCCAACAGCTCATCATCTATAGAATTAAAGGCTTCTTCTAGGGAATTGGTTACCTTTTGGGCTTGCTCCTTGCCCAAGGCGATGTTGTGCTTCCAATCCTTCAACAGAATATTTCCTCGGGTTTTCTCCGAAATGGTGAACCTAGGAGTACCCACCGAAACCCGGTTTTTCCTGGCTATCACCGCCTCCTGGAAAGTGACCCGAGCCGCTCTTGCATCCCTTTCTCTAGCTGACAAGTTCTCGGAAACCTGATTGATCAACAGACAATTTTCCCGGATTGCTCCCACCTTTGCAAGAAAATTTTCCTGTGCTGAAGAGATTCTGCTCTGAATCTCAATCGCTTGGGATTTAAATATCCCGATGTCTATCATTCTTCTCTCGGTGATCTCTACCCGAACCTGTAGCTGTTAAATCAAACTCCTTTGTTGGCTCACCTGCGTCCGACCATCCCGGACCACCAACTGTGCTTGCTCAATCTTAGCTTTGAGCTCCTCTATTTCATTTTTGTCAGCCAATCTAGCCTGTTCTATTTCCACGCTCGCCTGACCTTTAGCATTCTCCGCGGTTGTGGCCAATCTGGCTTCAAGAGTCCTCATTATGCGATTCTTCCTTTTAAGTTGGTTCTTCAAAAGTCCGACCGAGAATTGATTCGCCGAGGCATACGCTCCTAGCGTCCCTGCGATTTCAGTGGCGAATTGCTCGTTCTTTTTATATTTTCCATCTGTCATAACTTTATACTTTTTGGCAGTCGACTCTCCTTCCTGGTAGAATTCTCTTTTTACTACTGCTTTTCTCTTTTTATCAAAGAAAAACTCGTCCAGAGGGAGTTCTTCTTCTCTTATGGGCCTCAGCTCCTCATTGAATATCCATCCTTCTTCGATATTTTCGTGCATCGACTACAAAGGGGTGACAGATGTGATGGGTTCTCCGACCTATTTCGTCAATTTTCCTGGGGTGTCGACCGAGTTCTGCTTCTTCGGCGGTTCTGGGGTTTTTACCTCTGTCTTCGGATTCTGTTTCTTGGGCGGGTCCAGAGTCTTTTCCTCTGCTTATGGATCCTTCGTCTACTCCTCCTTGTCCTGGTGTTTCCCCGATTCAGGAGTTGCATCTTTAGAACCTTCAGCCTCCTTTTATTTCGTCTCCGAAATACTCAGACCTTCACCCCGCAATACAGCAGGGAGACAGCTTCGTCGGTGTTCTTGGAATTTCAATACCTCGGCTCTATCCTCGGGTGCCAAGGACTGGATCCGAACCAGAATTTCTTCATAAGACCTCGCTCCTCGGAAAATATCATCCGAGGGTGAATTCTCATGCTCAAACCTTTTGAGCCCACAATTAACCAAATGATTTCTCACAACCCTCTGTGGATCGTGCTTCTTATATTCGATGGAGACCAAATTCAGGTCTTCCAGGGCTGAAGCCTCGGCTTTGGCATGCCCAAAATCTAATAAAGAATAATAATTCAAACGAATGGGAAAAGATGGCCATACCTTCTTTGAGTACCCTTTGAGCTCTTTACTGACACTGCCAATTACCGTCTGTCGGGCGGCCTCGCGACAAGCCAACTTGTCAGGAATGAACAATGGTAGCACCTGCGGGGGAACAGAGGCCCCAAAAACTCTGAGGTATGAAAAATATGCCTCCACGTACCAGTCCGCTATGTTGCTCAGATTTGTCATAATGTTGTCTGAGATACGGGGTGGTGGGTGACCAAAAATGGCGATATGCAGGGGCACCATCACCCAGTTAAAAATTTCATACGCGAACTTTTCTGCTTTGTTTTCCCATAGTTTTTCATGATATATATGTATGGGTTTGTCTTGGGCCGGATTCCATCCCCAGCTCGTCAATGGAAATGGTGTCATAGAACAGATTGCGCCCATAATGTATGCGGACATGAATAAAGATGACGCCTTCCCACTCTCATTCTTCTCCCGATACTCTGTGACCCAATTGGCCAGGCTATCCAAAGGCATCCTCGCCCAATTAAAAGAGCAACCTTCTGCGACCCTAAACATTAGAGGCACCCACGCTAGGAAAAAATGTGATGTGTCCTCTCTCCCATATAACCGGCATGTCATCATGGCCACATATTTATACTGCGGTTCCAACGAAGCGATTGAATAAACGCCTTGGTCATTAGCTCTGAACTTCACGGTGCGTGAAACCCAATCCTTTATCAAACCGGACATGGTTTTATCATACTGTGTGCACTCCTTCTCCTTGAATTCCTCCAGAAACTCAGCGCCATATGTGTAGTCGAACGTCGTGGGTAGCTTATACATGGTTTGTAGATGCTCAGGCCTAAAAGTCCCTATGGTAACCCTCTTCTCATTCATGATAATCCTAGTCGGTATGTCTACATGATCCAACGCCCATCGGACCATGTCATAATATGGAAGCAACCGTGGCCTGGCTGTTACTCTGTGCATTCCGGATTGGATGACTATTTTGTACTTGGTGTTTAGATCATCTTTTTCATTGTCGTTGGAGTCATCAAAATAATCTACCAATTCTGATTGCAGAATGTATGAAACAAATGACCAATTAGGAACCGAGTCGACACTTCGGGGCGAAGTATCGGAGACATTGTCTGAGCCTTGTCCTACAACCTCAACATTCGCCTTCGCTGCTTTCCGCGGAGCCATGGCTGAAGCTTACGTCTTATCTCTTCTGCGATAGAATTGCGTATACATACAGAAGTTAGTTTACTCAGAAGTGATTAGATCTGCGTGCTATGAAAATGCATTTGTTATAATGGAATGAAACTCTTTCATATATTTGAAAACTCGGTACCTTTCAAAACAAGCCTGTCAAATCATAATTAGAAATAAATTTATGCCGTAAAAATCTGATCTTACATTCATAGATTTACCCTATTTCCCCATTAATGTCATAAATTTCGACGGTTTAAAAGTCAGTTGGTGTATGGAGAGAAAGGGCCCCCTCATAAATTGTGCAGGCATCGAAACGCAGGATAAGTCTTGATTTAGCTTAATTAATCCAAATTTCTCCAATGTTAATCAATATCTCGCTACTCGTTATATCGGGGATTTTCCCTTAACATTTTGAGTCTCCAACTCCCGAGACTGCGAGGACCGATTTTGATTTAATTAAAGGTAATCAAGATTTGGGGCTTGATTAATTTTATAATTATTACTTTCATCATATCGCGACTCGGAGCTTCGAAGGTAAGTTTCTGGGAGATTTATATGCCGAGTTGCAAAACCGCGAGATTGTGATAACAAGACTTAATTAAGGGGAAGATAATCTTGGATTAAGTGATTAATTAATCATGTTATAATTATCATCGTGACTTCTTGAGTCGGGTTTTAGAAGCCGTAACTTTCGAAAAATATAGTGCCGAGTGGAGAAATGTCGAGAACAAATTTAACCATGGTTATCTTTTTTTCCTTTAATCCTTGACATGGGCTATCCAGAAAGGACCTCGTGTTCTCGGCTCTCGGGGCTGTAAAAATAAAAATTTGGGTTTGGCTAACGTCGAGGCGCGAAACCCCGACAACGTCTAATCATGAGTTAAAACATTTTACCCTTGTTAATGTCTTGAGTGAAAACTTAAAATGAATTCGTCGTTTCGTGACTCGGGACGTGTGAATTCATGAGTTATAGTATCCGACCCGCGAGATCCCAAAGTAGCACAAAATAGAGGGAACATTCTTACGAAAAGTAGGACTTGTTTCGAGAGTAGAAAAATCGTCGTTGCTCATGCGACAAAGTTTCAGAGGTCTCAATAGCTCAGAGGGAAAAAGAAAACCATCTTTAGATTTCAAGCATCAAAATGAAAATTGTGATAGGCTAAAAAACAAGGGCGGCTCCAACATGATGGAAGTGTGATAGGGTCACCCTGACCAAGAATATCAACATTCAAATTGGATTTATTGGCAGCCAAGATGGATTGTCTTCAAGATAGAGAGGGGGATGGGAATGGATGTTGAAACCAGAGTTAGAAATTGGAGATTACTCATAGTTGATACTCAGTAAGTAGACTTTTTTAATGAAGGAACAAGTGAGCCATAACTAGAGCCAGTAGCCAGACCTAGGAGCTAGTGTCAGAGCCACGTTCCAAAGAAGAAAACATAAGTACACTAATCCAGATTGATCTCAAAGGACAGATTGCAAGGAAGGTGAAGTAGTATGAGAGGAACCAGATTGCAAGCAAATTCCCTCATCTATCCTTAGCATATTTTGGGGACCAAAAGCCTCTCGATGGGGAGGTGTGATCTGAAATGGATCCGAACCAAGAATGGATAAGACTCAGTACCCGAAAGACCATTTGACAAACTATAATGGTTATTTAAACTATGTAAATGATTAACAAATGTAAAGTCAAATAAGATAAGAAAAATGAGAATGTGAGAGGGTAATTTAATGTAATTAAATTATTGAATAGAAGAGAAGGTTGAGGAATGAGAAGTGAAGAGCCATGGTTGTTGGCCTTCCCTTACCCCCTAGATCTCCCTATTTCTTCAGCTACTCTCATTCTCAAACATACCTTTTTTTCACTGAGGAGACGAATAACATTGTATCAGAATTGTTGAAGAGAGAATATTTTTTTTTTTACAGAAACTGAAAATTTTATATATATAAAAGGCATGACCAAGGTTGCATATTATAGAGGAGGGTGTTGGTGGAAGAGATACCAGCTACAAAATTTCCACAAAAGGCTTACAAAACTGAGTCTAGATTTAGTTCTACTTCATTGAAAATAGAGCTTTTCATTTCTATCCTAAAACTATCTTGCGAAAGATTAATTATGCCATTTATAAAAAATTGAGGAGTGTCTTACTGATCTTCTTTAGACTTGGTATTCCTCTGGAGGGGGTTCTAGCACTACGTTCAGATCAGGTAACTTGGGGTCTTCTTTGCTTCCTCTTTCCTCATTCGGGATTTGTGCGGTGAATTTAGTGGCCTGGCTTCCAGCTTTGCTTCCATGTTATCCCCTTGGCGTATGAGAAATTTAACTTCATCATGTAACTGATTTATTAATGTGCGGTGTTGGGATAGAGTGTCCAGTGTAAAGGTCATAGTGGAGTTGTGGGAGTCAAGACGAAGTGCACGCTACTTGGTGGTGGAGAAATTATCATCCACCAGCTCTTCCTCTAGTCTTTCACGAGCTGAACACTGAGCCATTTTTGCAATTAGACTGACTATTATTGCTAGGAAATTACCTCCAATCCAATCGTTGATGTTTTCTTTGTCGTTGATGTTTCCTCTAGTGTTTCCTATGTCAGAGTTGCCTCTGGTGTTGCCTCTATCGATGGTGCATGTGTCAATGTTGCCTCTGTCAAAGTTTCCTCTGTTGTTGCCTCTAGTGTTGCCTTTGTCGATGTTGCCTCCTTTGTTGATGGTGCTCACGACTTTACCTTAGGTTATCCCTCTGATTCTGGAGCAATTGCAAACTCCTATACTACTTGGGCATTGTAATTCCCCTTTCCATATGAAATTCCAATCTACAGAGTTCTGGTGAGGCTAGCTTTGGAGGTGAGTCGAGAGCTTGCCTTCCAATTTACCTATGTTGGCTAAAATCTTAATGCATGAATGTCATGCAATCTCATGATTTGAATGTCTTTCAAGCGTTGGGGCGGCATGTCCTACCTTCATTCCCTTATGCTAAATCGTGACTGAGTTCCCTTCAATTACCCTCACCTTAGGCGAAGTTATGGTGGAGGTGATGTTGTGGGCTACTAAGAGAGTATGGAGGGTCGAGTACAACGAGTTCCCATGGAGGAGGAACATAGAGTGTTTTGAAATATTTATATTTTCATCTTGTTGAGTGCATGTTCCCACGAGCCAGGTGATACGGGAGTACAGCTCCTCCCCAAGCATGACTCTCAGAATACTACATGCCTCATCCAGTTGTTGCATCACGAGGAGACTGATGCCAGGTGGAGCAACGATGAGAGGGGGCTGGTTCATTAGGGAGGGGCTGAGAAAAGGTGCATGCCCAACATTTCCATATGACCTGGGGCCTTTCCAATTGCTAAATTCGCTTGTTCATTCGGTTATGTGTTGTTAGTGTGTGGGACATGGTAGAAGGAGGTTTGAATTGAGGACATGATTTCTTTGATCCTCTCAATGATTCTTTTCAGCTTTGAGTTCTTTGGGCCTGTCCCTTTGACGAAGTATTAAATTATGTTTTTTGAGTCCCCTATTACGATAATGTTGTTGAGTTTGCATTCCTGAGGTAGGAGCACTCCTTGATACATCTCATAAGCCTCTGGCATGTTATTGGTGGTTACACCCAGATTCCAGGAGTATTTTAGCATTTGTTTTCCTCTAGGGTTGTACAAAACCCCTTTTGTACCTACCTCCCCTGGGTTTCCTTTTGATGCACCACTGAAATAGAGAAAATGATTGTATTGAGAATTTAGCCGTTTATAGAAGTCTTGTTGAGAATAATGAATCTGCCATCATGATTTTTGTGGGAAAATTGAGGGATGAATGGTGGGTAGGTTTATTTTCACTAGTCACTTTTCTTCTTCTTCTATCAAAGGGTGACCTACTTGAGCTTTGATATTTCAGGAGGAGAGGAACTCACCCAGTTGGTTGATTGCATGGGATGCGACTATGGGGGGGCACTAGATTCTCCTTGAAAATGTTTTTATTTCTTGCCAGCTAGATTTGCCAGCACACATATTTTATTGAGGCCTTCTAGGCATAGCTAAAGATTGGTTTTTTTTTAGGGAGCCTTTGTATGATTTACTCTATTTTCCGATCAAACTTCTACAACTTGTCGACCAAGAAATTTGAGGAGTTAGCTCTGAGTAGACAATGTGCGTCACTTGTTTGGAGAAATTGCAATTGAGGAAAAGGTGTTAAGTGCTTTCAAAGTATTGATTGCAAAGAGAACATATGAAGGGTCCCATATATCCTCTTTTATGAAAATTTTCCCTTGTTAGGAGCTTGTTGTGAGCTAATTTCCATCCAAAAGTATTGATCTTGGGTAGACCGTCTAAATTCCAAATTTATTTCCAGATTGTTGATTTTTCTGGGAGATCGTTGTCGTGGAGGAGCTTTTTATATCCCATCCTTACAGAGTATCCTTCTTCTCCCCAATCCCTACTATCATTATAATTGAGATGAATTGGGGAAGATCCATTAAAAATCATAAAGAATTGATGATATTCATTGAGCAGGAATGGAGGGACCTCTCCCAAGTTCCTATTTTTCCAAGTGTCATTGTTATTCCACTCAGAGATATCATAGAGAGTGTTTTTCCCCTTGGACTTTAGCCAAATTCTGAGGGGGTCTAGAGTGGATATACATGACAAATTTCCCCTATATGAGTATTGGTATTCCCAAATTTTGATTTATTTACCATTCCCTGGGCTCCATCTGAGGTGATTTTGAATGAGCAACATAGAGGCATGAATGAGATTCCAAATAGGGGAACCTAAGTGATTGAAAGTCACTGTTTCCATGCACCTCTTTCGATTTTTTGACAAATATTTGTAGCAGATTGCCTTTTTCCACCATTCTTTACCTCCAGTGATTAAGCACCATATTAGTTTTTCCCCAGGGGCTATGTTGATCTTTTCTGGATCCTGGATCCCTAGGCCTTTGTTTTATTTTGGGGTGCAAACAGTAGACCAATTGACCATATGGAGTTTTTTCCTAATATATTTTCCCCCTTGCGAAAGAAATTTTTTGATTAGTTTGGCCATTTCCTTTTTAATTCCCACCAAAGCATGGAGGGCTGATAATTAAAAGATTGGAAACAAGGATAAGACGAACTTTATTATGACCACCCTTCTAGTTGGATTCAACCAAGTTTCTCCCCAAAATTCGAATTGATCCTTGAGATTTTGGAGGATCACTTGCCAAGCCTCCCCGGGAAAGGCCTTTATAGTACTGATAGGAGTGCCAAGATACTTGAAGTACTTTTGATCTATAGAAAAGGAGAACTGTAGAATATTTGCAATTCTAACCATTATACTTGCTTTCGTGTTCCAAGCATAAATTTGTCTTATGTGCTTGTTTATGACACCCCCCGAAGCTGCTTCATACTGGCCAACGACCAGTTTGAATCTGCTAGCCATAGTTTGAGAGGATCCTCCTAGAAAAAGGGTGTCATCATCAAACTAAGAGTTGTTTATTCTTCTTACTCTCCTTGCTATTTTTAGACCCGGTATGTTTCTAGTAGCTCTTTCATGCTCCAGTCTTGTGTTTAGCATTTCTGCCACAATAACATACAACATTGGAGAAAGTGGGAATCATTGTCGTAGTCCTCTTGTGGCTTGGAAGAATGGTGTTGGGCATCCATTTATCAGGGGGGCTATCTAGGGGGTCGAAATGCATGCCCCAATCCATGAGATGAAGGATTTATTGAAACCAAATCTCTTAAGACTTCATAGAGAAACTCAAGATTTACCCGATCAAAGGCATTTGCCATATCAATTTTGATTATCATCCTTTTTTCTTTGTTAGTGACACTAGTGTGGATTTCTTCCTGCACTAGGATTATATTGTCCCAAATTTTTCTTTTTGCCACAAATCCCCCCTGATTGGGAAGTATGAGACATGGAAGAAAATGTTTTAACCTATTTGCTATGATTTGTGCTAATATTTTGTAAGAGATTGGGCAAAAGTGATCAGAGGAGTTGGCATTTTTGTCCTTAGGAATCGGGGATAAAAAGGAGGTGTTGGTTGCACCTCCTATCTTGCAGTTTATTTGGACATATTTTATCATATGGATTAGGTCTTTTTTTATTATTTCCCAGCACTTCCTGTAAAAGTGTAATGTGAAACCATCAGGCTCAGGGGCTTTGTCAGGATCAAACTTATATAGTACTACTGTAACTTCCTCCCCTATGACCACCTTGTTTAAATATTTATTATCTTCTTCCTTTATCATTTGTGGGATGTGTTCTATGAATTATAAACTCTACTCTTTGTTGTCGTCACCTTCATGTGTGTAAATTTTTCCAAAGTGGGAGGAAGTTGCTTTTCTAATCTCCTCAAATGAGTTGATTCTCGTTCCTGAGGCTATTTTTATTTCCTCCACTGTGTTTATGTGTTATCTAGATTTGGCTTGCTTATGAAAGAAAGAGGTATTTTTGTCCCCTGCTTGAAGCCATGAGGCTTGAGATTTGAGTCTACACTCCTTTTCTTCATTGTGGAGCGCTAATTTTGAAAATGTTTTTTCCCCTGTACTAAATGTCTATTGTGAATGATATTTGAATACATTTCTTCTTGAGTGTCTTCTAGCTGCTTTTTGAACCTTTCAATTTCTTCTCTTGTATTGTGGGAAGAGGCTTTAACCCACTCCTTGATTGCTTGCTTGGCCTTTTTGAGTTTTTGTTCCCAAATATAGACCAGGGTTCCATCCACCCAGTTAGACCAAACAGAGGTGATTAGGGGGAGGAATATGGTGAATCCATCCAAAAGGGATTGAATTTGAATGGAATGGGTCCCAAGTTTCCTACTTTGTCAAAGGAGAGAGCTATTGGGCGATGGTCTGAGATTCCCCAAGGAGCAATTTGGGAGGAAATGTTGAGAGGGAGATGGAAGAGAGAGATATGGATGAGAAACGGGTCTAATATGGTTGCAATGTGTCCCACCCCTAATATTTTATTGCTCCAAGTGTATTTCCCTTTAGAAGGTTTAATATCAAATAGATCCAGCTCTGAGATCAAATCTTCCAAATATTCCCTGAATGGGTTCCTTACTATAGAGCTTCCTTTTTTTTCCCTTTGGTGCAGAGTTGTGTTGAAGTCTCCTGATATAATGAAATTGTTGTATATTTTGATCTTTTTGATTTCCATTAAGGATTCCTAGCATTATATTTTTTCCTAATAGTTATTAGTTATATAAACATTACAGATAGGATAGATGATACTTGATTGTAGATGTTTGAGATGCACTGACATCCAGTGTGAAGACTTTAACTTTTGTTCTGCTCTGAATATTTTAGTATTCCAAACTGGGTAGATCCCTCCCGACGCTCCTAGCATTTAGAGCTATTCCACTACTTGCTTTCCATATTTGTTTCATTTCTCACAAAGCTTCAGAACCCTACATTTTGATCTCTTGAATTAGGAGGATATGGGGTCTCTATGTTTTGATTAAATTTCCCATTGCTTATTTTTTTATTCTTTGTCCCAATACTCTATAATTCCAGGAGACTACCTTCATTATTTACTGGCATGTTTTTTTTCCCCCCCTTTCGTGGGTTGATACTGTCCTTTTGTTGTTGGAGCTTTTCCACTTTTCCCTTCTTTTTTGAGGACTTCTTCCAACGTTGGTTGGGTTCCTAATTATGTCTCTTGGTTTGCAGTTTTTTCCCTTCTATTTCTATTGGTTTTCCTTCTTGCTTTCAAGGATTTGGCACTCTTTAGGAGTTCCATATCCAATTCCTCCCCCAAGTCCTCATGACTTTCATCCTCTAGCCCACGGGAGGGATCCAAGAGATGAGGAGCATCAGGATCGATTTGAGGCGATGGAGGGTCTGGATCTGGGATTTGTTGACTCTGAATATCTTCTGTGTTTTCTTTCGAGTTGACCATTTTTTCTTCTAGGTTCTCAAGAGTATCATACCTATTTTTGTTGCTTTCTACTTCATTGTTTTTTTGCATCAGTGAATTCCCCTTGATTGGTGAGGAGGGCCTGGTGTTGGTTTCCCTTTCTTGTTGTTGAGCTCATGATTTATTTGTCACTTTATTTATTTTGGTTGGCTTCCATTTCTCTGGTGCTTTGTTCTCGGGGTTCTCCAGTGCTTTTTTGGAACAATTTTTGACAAAATGTCCATACTCATGGCAGGATTTTCATTTAAATGGGAGATGCTCGTAGTCTACTATTTGAATATATGACCACCCATCCAAGGTTAGTTGGATTTCCTATGGAAGTCCTTTTTCTAGATCTAATTCTACACAGAGACGAGCACAGGATTGTAGGATGTCGTGTGGTTCAGCCCGATTCATGAACCTTCCCAATGTGTTTCCAATGTTTTTTATGGTTTTATCATTCTAACAATGGAGAGGCGGGAATGGTAGCCTGACCTACACTAGGACAGCAGAGGGGATATCATTTTCTAGGTTGATGTTTGGAGTCCATTGATTTAGATACATTCCTTTGGTGCTCATGAAGTATGGGCCATTTCTAAAAATCAAATCTCTATCAGCTTTACTTCCAAATAGGAAGACATAGAATCCCTTACCACAAAAAGTTGTTGACAACTGCCCTTTTATCGTTTTTTTCCAATTTTTCTCCAATCATTGCACCATTGCTCTTGGGGAAGAGCAGAGTCCCATGAACTGTCTTATTAATCCATTTTTAGCCATTCTTAGGGCAAACAGTCGAGAGGAGGAGGAATGAACAGAGACCTTCGGGATCTCATCAAGCTTCTTAAAAAAACACCACTGGGGATTTCCTTTTGCTAATTTTGTGTATGATGAGAGAAGTTCCTGGAACGCAACAAGGTCTAGAGGCAGAGGAGGTTATAGAGGATCTCTCTCCCCCAAGCCAGAAGCCATGTTAGGGGGCAATCGGCGACTGAAACCCTAATTCCAGAGTGATCACAAGAGTAACATGATACTGTGTATATTGATTAACCTTTGAAGAGATAATATTGAGCACCATTCAAATATGGTTTTCTAGGGTAAACATTGCATCCAATTTGTCATGGAATGTCTTGCAACTATTTTGTCTTTATAGTATGGTTTGTAGATTAATTCTCCGTGATCAATTCGTTTCTCTTAGTTCAATTAATGTATTAGAAGGAGGAATGTTAATTGCAATTATGATAGCTTCACATGGAAATTGATTCAAGTTAATGTGATTTTGTTTTCTTTGAGAAAACCAAGGTTGACCATTGTGCAGACCCTCCCAACAGACAAATCATCAATGTTGTTCATTTTCTTGGGATCTCAAGATCAAGGGTTGTAATTAAATACTTGTTGGAACTATTTAGCAGAGTTTCCATTTTTAGAGTTCCTCTCATCTCTCACAAGTCGTTGGTCATTTTACTACTTTATTAAATGTTTCCCATTGCCTGCACCAACCATTAATTACTTGGGCATTTTTATGTGTTGTTGGGAAAATTTGTAGTGTGTGGGTCATTTATAAATCTGCCTGGGCGTTTTTTAATGATGTTGAACGTTTTTAAATGAGGCTGGGAATTTTACCTTGTTGGGTGTTTTTAAATGATGTGGGGCATTTGTAAACCTTGCTAGGAAAAATGTCTCACTCTCCTGAATTGTAATTTCATCCCCACAATCGATTGTCTTTGCCAAGTCAATTTTTCACATGCTGGGATGAGTTAACAATGTATAGTCAATTATTTTAATTGTTGGGATTTATCCTCTAATTCTATGCACCTCATAAGTGAGCTAGACATTGAAATTAGTTGATGAGTGGAATTTTCGTCGCCTGGATGTTATTATTGTTGGGTATGTGTTATATTATTTGCATGTGTGTGTGGGTGTGTCAGATTCAACAACTGCATATGACGATCCCAACTTCATTCTACCTTTGTGTCATGTGTGATAGGTACTTTCCTAGGGGATCCAGGATTTCCCCCCCTAGTTATGCACAGCGTTCAGGGCAGCGCCCCAAAATTGTTTTTTGGACAGTGTTTTGCTATTTTAGCAGATTTTTCCATTTTTAGTGGTTTTCTAAATTAATCCTAGATTAAGGGATTAGGGTTTTGGTAGCTACGAAATACCTAAAATATTGTATATATTGTATTGTGAATGGTGAAATTAATACAATGAAGAGTTGAAAGGTGTGGCACCAAGGAAGGTTGGTTTTCTCTCGGTTAAAGGCTTCCAACGTAAATATTTGTGTACTGTGTGTATGAGCCATTGATTAATTTTTGTTTTGCTTAAGAATATGTATGCATTACTTTACTTCATAGGTTTAAAACATACAATTACCTTTCCTGGGTTGTTCCCCATCCACCCAAGATGACTTCATATTCTTCTAAGAGTTTCTTTCTCAGCTTGGTCGATTATGTTGCCACTTGAGTTGACTTAGTTCTTGTCTGGTTGATTTTCCCATTTTTTTGGTCAACAAGAATTTTTTCTTGGTTGATTCGACGTAGCCTGGTCGACTTCCATATATTTGGGTGCTCTGATTCTTGTCTATTTGATCGTACGTTTCCCTAGGAAACTAGTTTATGTATTGTTCGACTTAATTAGTTGGGGTCAACTTAGCTTGGTCTACTTCCACTCTTTGGTCGACTTATGTTGTAGCTTAAGTCGAGCTCACTACCATGGTTGACTACTCTCTCTTTTTTGGATCAGCATATTATCTCGTCGACTAGTGTCTATACCTGGTCGATTGCTTATAGTTAGGTCAACTTCGCAGGGGTTGGTAGATTTGTTACCTTAGGTCAACTCGTCTCCAACCTAGTCGATGTCTTTCAATTGAAGCTAAGTGGACTTCAAACTCATTAGCATTGATCTCCAGAGGAAGGAATGATCAGAGAAAGAAGGCTACAGATGGGTTGTCGGAAGTGAGAATAAATTATACATCGACAAGAATTGAAGGGCTTCATTGGCACATCATTCGGCTTGTTGGTAGGTTTTTGGTAAAACATATCCCAAATAAATTAATTTCCTCATATACATTGTTATGTATTTCTTTGAATATCACAAGCAACAATCAAGACACTAGAAAGAGAATAGAGCCATCCTCATATGAATTTCAAGTAATGGTGAGCCCAGAGAAGTTACAGGCCAATCAATAATGAACATAGAAGCCAAGATTCAGGCCAGATTAGCATATTGGACAATGAGTTATATTTTTTTATCACATTGTTTTTTGTTGCGTGAAGATTACATAAAGTCTTAGCAGTCTGGAGAAGAAAGTCCCTTGTATGGGGAAGAGGACAAAAGAATAGTGGCATCTCTACAAATAGATTATCTTGTACAAGGTTAAGACGGAGATAAGAACTTTAATTCCACAAAGAAATATGTGTTGGTAAAGTGAGTGGGCTATGAGCCTATCATTTACGGGTCAATATCATAGCCTCTTTAGGTGCTCATGCTAAGTCAATCTTTGTTCTTTTATCAATTTCAAAATAGCAATGTTTAAAAGTATTCAAAATTACCATGGTATGTCTACATCATATGTAAATAAGGCATATTAAGAAGATATCTATGAAATGAATTTAAACATTTACAATATCAAGTGTAGATAATTCCAAAGGGTTGAAGCTAGGACATTACAAATTTGGAGCTAGTTGGGAAAACAACTATGGTTGTTTATTAATGCTTATGGAATCCTTGTTTTTTTATGGTGGAGGGGGGGGAAATGCTTGTTCTTGTTGGGTTGGAGGTCTCCATCATTGTGGCGGATTTATCCAATGATGGTTTTTCATTGGAACTTGGGATGGAAATGATTGACACGAGGGATTGAAAGGTTGAGGTTTATTTTGATATTTCCATTGATTTTGCATGGGTCGGTTGTTGGAACATGAAAAAAAAAGGTAGAAGAGAGAAAAGATTCCTGGAGAGTAGTGTTGGTGTTTAAATACATTATTGCATTGAAGCATAACAAGCACGCACCATGAGAGCGGGAACAATATTCATGATCTCTCTGAATTATAGATTGATTCAAAGGACCATCTATAAATAGGTTTGGACATGGATCAAACCAACATCCATGATACCACATCGTTGTAATTGTTCGTGAAGAGTAGATTTGAAATCTGAAGTTAGACACAGTCAACCATATTTTGACAATATGAGCTTAGAAGGAATCCAAAGGTTCCACCCAACCCCCATAAACTTAGCTTGGATGGGAAAACAAATTACATAGCACTCCCCCCTTAATTGTTTCATATGAGAAGATGATCAAGCATGGTACAAAAACACTCCTAAAGAAGTCTGAACATTGTCATCATAAACATTGATCAAACACCATAAATAAATCCATCTAATTCATAAAATAATTTTCCAAAATACTATCCAAAACATATTCTTGGTTGACTAGTCAACTAGACAACAAGATAACACATGTCATTTGATCAATCACCTAGACAATAACACATCATGATAATCAATCTTTGTCAAGCAATGGTCTATTTATCATATAGGTATAAGCAATAGTACACAACTACAACTCCAAACACCTCATTTGAACATAGTTTAGTCAGAAAAGAAGTCCAATTCGATTCAATATGAAGACATTAGTTTGGTTTACATATCAACAACTTCAAGTACACCCTCCCTTAAACATAACCGATGGATCTATAAGTAGTAGCAATATTTTTCTTCGAAACACCATTCAATCCACAACACAGTCGAAACACTTGTCAATGAATAGTTTTGGTCGACCCTCAGTTGATGAACAATTATAGTTGTCAATTAGTCAACTATCATGTTTGGTTCAACCTCAATTAACCATTTTAAATGAATCAAAAGAAAGAAAGAGGAACATTGTGTGACTATACAATCGATGATACACAACAATATGAATTCCTCCATCATCTGTTCAAATTATTCCATGACCATTCATTAATCCAACCACAATCTATCATGGTAGCCGACACTGGTCCACGGTTCTACCTTTCACATATTTTTTGTAAAGTTTTGAAAGCATAATTGTCATTTTTCCAAGAATATCGATTCCTGGGTAAATTTCCCTGATTCTTATGAGGGTAATGATATGGCACAAGTTTATGTTCTAGTTGGTCAGAGGATGTAGGCTCAGGTTCTAGTTCACTTGCAGGAGTAGAAAAACCCTACATATCAGCAACAAATTCATCTGCAACAACATTCTTAAATTTTTGTATGTTTGGAACAAACAACTCATCAATATTTTCAACACAATCAATGTGTTGTTCCAGAGATTACACTTAAGGCTTAGAAGCGTAATGTCAAGGCATCATAAATATAAAGGTTGATTTTAAGAAGTGTGTTTTCTTATGATATTTAGATCAAACTTAATTCCTCAAATGAAAATAAAAACAGAACAGTACAGAGGTCGTAATTTGTCGTCCGAGTCGATTTATGAAATCGAGTGAGGTGAGAGAAACTTACAAAACTGTTAAACAAAACAAGGCATCAATCCAGAGATGAATCTTATCCTGCTCACAGTGGAAGAAAATAAAGCGTGCAATCTTGAAAGGATATAAGATTTAGTTATCCAAGTAGCTTACAGGTCTTGTATTTGCTGACAGCAAATACAGAGGAAACAATGCTTGCTTAATGAACAACCATTTGGTGTGATTACAGTAGTTGTTTTGTTAAATTGTAAACACTCACTTATCAAAGAGAAACTTAAAGAAACAAGAAATATGGAATACAAAGAGGAAACATAACTCAGACTGCACAAAGATTGGAATCTCTTTCTGAGCTTGTATTAATTCTCACAAAGGAGATTTTCTCTTAATTACATTCGGCAAGAAGTAGCCTTTGTTCAATATTTGAAAAATGTATTTATACAAAAGGTTCTCAAACGTAAATGGTTGGAATTCTCCTTATTTCTAAAATAGTAAAATTACAAAATGTAAAATATGAAATGCTTCACTTGCATCTCCCTTGTCTCTTCGCTATGCTGGCAGAGGCATTTTTCCTTCTTGTTCTCCAGCTTAGAAACAGTTGGTGTTCTAATCATGATCTGTACATATGATGTGTTCAGGTTACCTCATTGGTTCCCGAAAGTGTTGCCTTTTCCCTGCTCAACACATTTGAAACACATGCCCACGAATTGTTCCACCAATCTGAATAGCTTTGTTAAGTCATTTTCCTTGAACATATATAATTTCTTTGATAAGTGAGGTAGTCTGCCTTCCATTCTCTTGTCTTTTGAAACTATAGATTGTAGCTACAGACAAGGATTCCTTAGCCACCTATCTATCTGAGTAATATCAATCTATTTTAATTCCAATATTTCAACGCGAGCCTCTTCCATGTTTGTCTTGATATTAAGTTGATTATTTTCTATATCAACTTGTCCCAAGACTTCAAAGATATTATATTTTCTAAGGCCTAATGACTCTTTGTCAAGTGAATGAAAAGTTTCTTCACAATCCTTCTTCACTTCCTTAGCCATTCTTTTACTTTTAGCTATGTTAGTCTCCTAGGTCCTCAGTATAATATCTCCTATGGTTTGTTCTGAGGGAGACAATCTGGAAACCATTTATACTCATTCTCTTGTCGATGCCATGACTGCTTCTTGGAAAGTGGACCAAGCAACAATAGCCTCTCTCTCCTTTAAACCAATGTTATTTAAGGATTGATCGACCACCCAAAAATGGTTTTGGACAGCTTCTACCTTAGTGAAAAGGCTTTGTTGTGTTGATCCCAGCTTCTCACACACCTCCAATGCTTTCTATTGGAAAAATATCATATCTACAGTTGTATTTTCAATCGAGTTTATTCTAGATTGTAGTTGTTTTACCAACTCTCCCTGTTGAAAGGCCCATTCTCTACGCGTTTGTGCGTTCCTGTGCATTTTGTCAAGACTGGATTTGAGCTGCAGGATTTCCTTTGTATCACAAAATCTAAACTACTCAAAACTCTTGTTCATCTCACTACTGACTTCCTGCTCTACAGTCTTTAATTTGTCCTGCAACTAACTCACCAGCAGATCCTTCTGCTTCAACTTCTCCTTCAGGTTTCCCACTGAAAACTGGTTTATTGTTACAAAAGCTCCCAACAAGCTTGCAACATCTGTAGCAAAGTTTTCTTCTTCTAGGGCCTACCCATCCAATAGCACCCTGTGCTTATTTATAGTCGCACCATCCCTTTGATTTGTTTCTCTCCTTACTACCTCCTTTCTATTCTTACTGAATAAGAATTTTGAAGGAGGCATCTCTTATGTCGAAATAGGTATAAGATATTTTATGGATACAACTTCTGCACTCGGGTTCCCTCTACTGAACTGTAAGGGTGTAACATATTGGATAGGATTGCATATCTCAGTAGATGGCTGCTTACCGGTTGTGTCGGTAGTTGGTTTACCCGGTGTGGACAATGGCTTTTATTCTCCCTTTCTTATTAAGGCCTTAGTCTGAGTTTCAGCATGATCGCTTGGTGGATCTATCGATGTGGTGTATTCCTTCTGATTCAAACCCTCAGTCTTATCCAAACTTTCTCGAGCATCATGTTTACTGGAGCTCCCTGTTTCCAAGCTCTAGGTCTCAACTTGTTGTGTAGTTGGAGGTATTATGGTCTCTCCCTGCAATACTTTGTGAAGGCTATGTCTCCGATGCTTCTGGAAGTTATAAAACTCGACCAATTTTTCTGGGGCCAGAGCTTGAACTCGACCCAAGTCCTCCTGATAGGACCTTGCTCTTTGGAATACTTCATTTTAAGGAGAATCTTCATGTTCATATCTTTTAGGTTGTAGAGGGCCATGTGATTACCTACAATCTTCAATGGATCGTGCATCTTGAATTCGATATTGACCAGCTTGATTTCTTCTAGGGTCACAACCTCTACCTTCAAATGGCCGAAATCTAGCAGAGAAAGTGTACCAATATACAGGGGGAAGGCAGGCCACACCCTTTTCTATACTACTTTCATATCCTTACTAATTCCAGAATGTACAGTTTGATGTGCTACTTCGTGGCACACCAATCGATCTGGTAAAAATTCAAGTAGAGCATGTGGAGGAACTGAACAACTAAAAACCCTAATATAGGAGAAATGCTCTTCAGTGTACCAGTCAACTATCTTGCCTAGATTAGCCATTATTTTGTCAGAAATCCTGGGAGGTGGGCAACCATATATAATGGTATGCATCGGCACCACCACCCAGTTGCAGATTTCATACACTAAATTTTTTTTCTTTATCCTCCCAGAGTTTTGAATGATAAACATGTATGGGCTCAGCACTAGTTGGAGTCCAGTTCCATCCCATCAGGGGAAAAGGTGTCATAAAGCAGATGGCATCCATAATATAAGATAACATGAAGAATGAGGCAGGTTTCCCCTTGGATTTCAGTGACCAATATTCTGTAATATCCTTAACCAAACTATCTGACAACATCTTGGCCCATTCAAAAGAATACCCTTCTGCCACTGTGTGCATAATAGGCACCCACGGTAATAAGAAATGGGCTATGTTTTCCCTCCCATAGAGTCTACACATCATCATTTCTATATACATTATGTGAGGATCTAGTGAAGATACTACGTATACACCATGGGAGTCAGCTCTGAACTTTTCAGGGCAAGAGAACCAATCCTTAATTAAGTCTGGCAGGTTTTTTCCATATTGGACACATTCCTTCCTGTCAAACTCCACTAGGAAACTGGCATTGTAAATGAAATTGGGTGTTGGAGACAATTGGTACATTACCTGTAAATGTTCTGGCTGGAAAAACCCAATTGCAACCTTTTGTGAATTGAAGATGGTTCTGGTCGGGATATCAACATTTTCCAACGCCCAACGGACCATATCATTGTAAGGCAAGAGTCTAGGCCTCATCACTATCTTATGTAGCTTTGATCGGGCCACAGTTTTGTATTTGGTAGCCCTAATCTTTGTCTCCTCATCACCTGAATCATCCGGGCAATTGACCAATTCATATTGTAGAATATTGAATACTTGCGTCAAGGATTTAATGGCGTCTATGCTTCTGGGTGAGGTGTCAGAGAGGACATATGTGTTCTGGCTCGAACTTTCACCAGGCGCTTTAGTTTATTTTCATGGAGCCATGGTATCAGGCCATAGAACTCTGTTACCTGACATAGGGAATGCGCAAAATTCTTTATCTTGAAAACTTGTTGCTCAATAAAAATGCACAATGAAATTCAAATTCAATACCCTTTTCCTTTAATTGCATCGATTAACCAATACCTCTACTAACAAAAAAAATAATTCCCTTAATGAATAAGATTTAGGCGGTGGTCTAAGATCTCATTTGGAATGATTGTCGTAAATGAATTATTAATGTCATTAATTTTTCGGAAAAGCACAGATGAAACTTAAATTTATCCAAGTCATTATTCAACGAAGGATTAATCATGTGATAATCATCGTTAATGCACCAGTTAATCACACTTATCGTTAACTAAATTTCAGAATTTCGGATCTCAGGATATCCTATAAAATTTCAAGGTATGACTCCTGAAACACAAAATCGTGATGTGATTAGTTAATTTTAATCATGTTTAACCCTTTTAAATAATCATGATTAACCTAAGACAGTTTCGTGATTTCGGATATCGGGACTTTGATAGTCGCTCGAGGCAGGATCCTTGAAACGCGAAATCGCGATATGATTAATTAATTTTTAATCATTTTTTAATTCTTAATTAATCTAGTTTATTTCTTAAGACAATTTCCCAATTTCGGATATCGGGACTTTGGAGTTCCTACATGTTGAAATGCTTGCATTGAAAAACCCCGAAACCCGACATTTCGAATGTAGTCTTTAGTGATTTGACTTTTTCACAAATAGACAGCTCCATAAATTCTAAGAGATTGGGATTGTTTCATTTGATGGTATATTTCATCAACAGTGGGGATCAAGCGCGCATTGTTTTTATTTAAACGAGAATGAAAACTATTTAAAGTATAAAGTTTATAAAAATATATGTGTTCCAACATAGGCTCCATCTAGGGATCGTGTCTCCCTGCGAGACGCGGAAGAATGGTAGACCAAGTGCCTTTATTGGGTAAATGGAGTCATTATTGCATTTTTGTGAAACACATTCGGGAAAAGATCATACTGAGAAAAATAATTTCAATTGAAACTTGGAAAACCTTCAAAACACATCAAATCATGACTTTTAGTTAGGCTATTTTAAATTCCTCTTTCTTAAAACTGTATTCGGATCAACCAGACTCTGTTTGATTTTGTTCGCATCAAGGAAAAATAATTTTAATGATTTAGTCAGGGAGTCCTACATATGCTTAGAATGTAAATCTTACTGAAAGGGGAACTAACTACTAGAGTACATTATAATACATGTATAACAGCCTTACAGATATGATAGGCATTGCTTCACTGTCAGCGAGCATGTTCAGTACTTCGATGAACTTATCTAATTCTGTCATTGAATTTCCTTTCACCACTTCAAATAGTCATTTTGCATTTAAATGTTGAGATGAGGGCAATCATTTAATCAATTTCCTTTCATCATCTCTCTTTTTTGGAATAGATGGGGGAAATCATTTTATGGATTTCCTTTCACCATCTGTCTAATATTTTTTAAACATGAAGTGGGGGTAATCAATTTGTATGTAATATGCCAGAGACGATATTTGTTTATAATTTAGCAATATAGGTTTGTCAACTCAATTTGATTACTATGGGTTAATCCTCTTCCAACCTTCAAAACACCTTCGCCTACAAGGAAGTTCTCATGGGGAGATTTTACTTTCCATGGACTTGCCTTGAGTGAAGCTAACAGTTTGAATCTGCTAAAAAGGCTAAAGTAGTCGGGATTAACCTAGACATACTTTCTTTCAGTTAAATTCAGAGGGGCATATAAATTTTCGCCTAACGTTATTTTAAGACATGTTTCTAAGTTTTCAAAGTTAAGACGAAATCTTCCCTCTGTGAAGACCAAAAAGGGGAAAAAGAGAATCAAAGAAAAATAAAACTTTGGGATAGTCAGGATAAAACAGTAAGAGTACTCAAAAGTTTTGTTGTGAGCAGGGTCAATCTCGCATAAGATTTTTCAGAGATTCTCGTATTCCTTTAAGATTTTTTATTCGTATTTCACTTTTTTATTTTGATATTTTAATTTTATTTAACTCAGAGAAGACTTTTAGGATTAAGCCATAATTCTTACATTCCTCTCGTTGTTGATTGGGTGATAATATTTATATGGATGAAACTTCCTTCATATTTAGCTAAATCTCTTTGAAAATTTCAACTTGGTTCAACGGATTAGAAGCTCATACCTCAAATTTCTTTATATTTTCAACTAAGCAAACCATTTATTTATCACCTGTTTTGAGAGAATATTAATGTTTTGAAACGTGTTTTTGATACCTTCTTATCTCTCAACTATCAGCGAGCATTTTGCATAAAGACAAACACGAGAAATGTCATAAACTTCTCGAAAAATAAATAGTTATTGTTACTTATTTTTGATATTTTTGTTTTTTATTAAACCAACAAACCTGGTCATATTTACAGCGAAAGTGGAATCTTACCAAATGAAAATTTTGAAACAAAACAAGGAAATCAAACTGGTATATGCAGTGAGAGTTTGGAAACATGTTTATTGCATAAAGTGCTTCAGGTAACACCCATTAATGGGGGCGTTAAGGAGTTGCTCATCGAGGTTCTCCAACAAGAACGAATTATTTCCTTCAGAAGTTATGACCCTGAAAGGTCCACACCAGATGTGATCGAATTTTCCATGTTTGTCAGCATCCTCCTTCCTAGCGTCCCATTTCAAAATGAGGTCGTCAGGGAGGAACTCCCTATATTTATCCTTTTTATAAAATAAGGCTTTCATATTGTCTTGGTGTTTCTGGAGTTTCTCATCCACCTTAGCCCTGTTCTGCTGCACTTCTATTAACTGGTTGATTCTTCAGGTGATATCATTAGGTTCTTCCTTTGAATCTTTCTAGAGATTCATTACCGGAAAAGAGAAGTTTATAGGTAGTACCACGTCAGTCCCGTACACCATTTGGAAAGGGGACATTCCGATCGATTTCTTAGTGCATATATGATTCGCCCACAAAGCGTATTTCAAATGAACATGTTAGGCTTTCTTATTTTCAGTTACCACCTTTTCTATTATGGTGATTAATCTCTTATTTGATGATTCAACTAATCCATTGCCCTGAGGATAGTAATTTGTGGAATGTCCGAGTACAATATTGTACTTTTGACAAAAACTAACCACCACCATAGATTTGAATGCCTGGGCTTTATCTGTAACTATCTTCTGAGGACATCCAAATCTAGATAAAATGTTTTCCTCTAAGAAATTTATCACCACAGAGTTTGTAGTGTTTATGGTTGGAATGGCCTCAACCCAATTAGTGAAATAATCTGTAGCGGTCAAGATCCATTTATATTGTGCGCTTGAATGTGGATGAATTTCTTCAATAAAATCTAGACCCCACAATTGAAATGGAGCTTCCATCTTGACTGGGGTCAAGGGTAGTGCGGGGAGCTTTTGTTTACCTGAGAATAATTGACAAGGATTAAAAGCTATGAATTTAGTATTCACATCTGTAAATAACTTCGGCTAATAGTATCCATCTCTTAGGATCTTATAAGTCATCGCCCTCCAGGCGTGGTGTCCTCCACACAGCCCTTTATGAAACTCATTTATGACGTTCTCTGTTTCGGATTCTATTAGGCCTCTCAATAAAAATCCCAATGGGTCTTTCCAATATAGTTGGTTGTTGATCCGAAATCGGATCCAGAAGCCTGATAGGGCTTGAAAAATGCTCAAAAAATGAAAGTGCTCGGAATGCGACGAAACCTGCACCATTGCGTATGTCTCATCTTCCTGATTCCGGTGGTATATTTACTTTATCAAACGGGCTCTGTATGGATAAGATATCGCGTTCTGTCTGAAAAGTCAAACAGGCAAAAAAGGGGATGATTGTACAGTCCATACAGTCCTTGTGTCATGCTGACTGTGCAGACCGTATGGTCCGTACAGCTGATGTGGCGGTTTTAGAATGCGACATGTGGTAGCCTCAGATGATGACACATGGCAGCACCAGGAGGTGACATGTGTCAGGCGGATTCGGGCGTACATAGGTACAGTTGGACCAATCTCGAGGTGACACATGTCACCACTGGAAGGGTGACACGTGGCACGAGTGACATCATCAGGTGACGTGGCAGGATGATAGGGCAGGTTGACTAGGCAGTACAGCAGTTGATGTGGGTGAATCATCGTTTGACACGTGTCAAGTTGTGGTTGGTGGTTAAGGTGCCACGTGGCCCGGTCACGGGCTGCCACATGGCACCGTATGATTGGTTATTGGTTTATTGTAAAATTGGCATGGCCGAGGGTCGAACCCGCGACCTCCTAGTAGGATGTGGACTAGCGGGGCTAGGCTAACCACCCACCCCCACAGTGTTACTTGTTATACAATCGGCGCGAAATGTATTTAAATTTGGTCAAAGGTTCATTCGGCAGCAAAAAAGGGTCGGGGCTTAGCCCCAGCCCTCGGCGCGACATACACCATATAACTGTTTCGTGTAACCATTGGCGTGGGGGATGTATGACTCATCCCTTGGCTTTCGATGCCAGTCTGTAAACACTGCCATGTGACCGGGGTCTATCCCTATGTAATAGCATGGGGATTTATAACAAACAGCCATGGGTTTAACAGTTAGCACAAGGTCCTATTCATATGCCATAAGACCGGGAGCAGGCACGCAAAAGGGGGGCCAGCGCCATGGCGTGTGGCCATATGGCACCCATACGACCAGCCAGAGGGGGCGCGCGCCCAGGGTTCGGGGGCTAGCACCCGACTTAAACCAAAAGTGGGTTATTTGCCAAAGTTTATGGATTTTCCTATTAATTCAGCCTATTTTTAGCTAATTCTCTCCATTTTTGGGGGATATTGGGCATTTTTGGAGGCCAAATTCTTGGAGGAAGTTGGAGATGAGCAACCAAATTCAAGGCTATATAAACCAGGCATGTTTGAGGCCATTAGAGAGCAGTCAGAGAAGAGTTATGCTGGAGAAAAACCAAGCCAAAGCCATGTTGATGCAGTGAAGCTTTTGAGAAGGAGACGTTGTCGGACCATTTATGGGAGCTCGGGACGTCCGTTTTGCATGCCGTTTTCTTTGCATGGTTCTAGAGATCTGGGAGAACAAGACCAGATCAGTCTTGTAGCCATTTGGCATTGCAGAGATGTACTTTTGAGAATTTGAACAGAATTAAAGAAGCCTCCCCCATAGAGACAAAGGCCCGGAGACGTAGGCAAAGTTGTGTCGAAATCCGTTATCAATCTACGTGTTATGGTTTGTTGTTTATTCTTTCATTTTAGATCTGCAAATGTGTATATGGTTGTTATAATTCCTCTTCTTTCCTCATTCTTTCACTAAGTTTTCTCGAATGGTTAATTAATGCATGCAAAATTAAAACTCAACCATAGTCATTTAAAAGATCCTACGGATCAAGTGGTATCAGAGCTAGTTGACGTTTGGATTTGAGTTTTTCATGTTAACCAGGGAAAAGCTACAGCATGGTGAAGGTGAGCTTGTTGTAGAGAATCCATTAATTGGATTGAGAAAGAGAGCTTCTCACAGTGAGAAGATGGCATCGGAAGAAGGGATTTCTCAAGAAGAGAAAGAGTTCCGGAAAACATTCCATGCTATGTCGGAGATGGTGACAGTTTTGTATGAAGATTATTTAGAATGGAAGAGACTAGTTTTGGGTAATTCTTCAAAAGGCAAAAGTGAAGAGGAAGAGGACCATCCTTACATTCCTCCTTCACCTCCATCAACACTTCCTTCTTCTCCTTCTTCTTCAAGTTCAAGTTCTAAATCTAATGAGAAGAAAAATGTTTATAAGAATAAACATGAAATGCCATTGTTAAAACTTGTTGTAAAATTTGAGTTGCCCATATATGATGGTGAAGTAAATGCAGAAAAACTTGACAACTGGATCAGGCAGATGGAATTATACTGCAGTGTGAAGCAGATTAAGGATGAGACCACACAAATTAAATTGGCATCTTTGAGACTTGCAGGTACAACTCTTATCTGGTGGCAAAGCAAGCTGCAAAAAGGAACACAAGATGTGGGTAATGTATTTCCATCATGGAAGAATTTCATTTCTGCACTTAGGAAACAATTTTATCCTTTGGGTTATAAAGAAAAAGAAATAATTGAATGGCAATATTTAAAGCTAAGAAAAGGACAATCAGTGCAAGAATACACCGATGGATTTAGGAAAATGGCATTAATGTTAGACATTCCTTTGCAAACACAAGAAACCCTTATGAAGTATATAGGAGGTTTGCCTGCGCATGTTAGAAACATTGTTTTCATGTTTGGACCCACTAACCTTGATGAGGTTTTTGTTCAAGCTATGTATATTGAAGCAGGAAAAGCAGGTGTGTCAGGGGAATCATCGTTTTCAAAGAAAGAAGACAAGAGGAAAAAGCATGGCAAGAATACAAATGTTGTGACAAAGAAGGAAGGAAAACCCTCTTGCAAACATTGCAAGAAATAGGGACATGATGAGGACAAATGATGGCAGTTGCATCCTGAGAAGAGGCCAAAGTGGTTCAAAGAAAAGAAGGGAATGAAAATAGTGGCAACAACAACAACAAAACCTACAGACTTGGGATCGGATTCAGGTGATGAATCTAATATTTCATTGGTTGGTATGATAGGTAAATTTGGTGAAGACATTGATTGTAGAAGCAAGTTGTTTCATATAAGGGTAATCATGCGACACACTAAGATAGATACATTAATCGACAGTGGATCTCAATCTAATCTAATGTCAGAAGAATTGGTGAAGAAATTGGGATTAAAAGCACAAACTCATCATAAGCCTTACACACTTAAATGGATAAGCAATCATCATCAGATGCACATAACAAAGCAATGCACAATCAAATTTGCAATTTCATCTAAGTATGTGGATGAAGTAACTTGTGATGTTGTGTCATTAAAATAATGTGGAATGGTCTTAGGTAGTCCGTACTTGTATGATCGTAAGGCAATCTTCTACAGGACAAAGAATCAATATCAATTCACTAAAGCAGGTCATGATTATGTGGTTCATGCTCATCATGTTAAATCAAGTAAAACACTTCAAACAATGGAACAATTAACAAAGGCAATGCAAGCATGCGACAAACCACTAATTGTTTCAAATGAAGTAATTGATCTTAAGCAAGAACAAGACATGGTTGTTGCATGGAAGATCATGTCGTGCAGATATTTCAAGTATATCAGTTCATTTGCAGTCGTCTTTTTGATGCTACCATTAGAAATGTTTTCTACATGGATTATAGTGGCTTCAGTAAGATGTAACAGGGTTCAAATGGCTAACAATATACTGTCAGTTGTCATGATTGTGTTACAATTGATCTTGATGAGATAGGTGCACAGGACAGAGTTCAAAGACAGAGAGCAAGACGGGTGGCCTATCCCGAGCTTGTTGACTGGTCAGTAACCTTTTGGGGACCAAAAGGTCTTTTTGTGGGGAGGTGTGATCCAAAATCGGATCCAGAAGCCTGATAGGGCTTGAAAAATGCTCAAAAAATGAAAGTGCTCGGAATGCAATGAAACCTATACCATTGCGTCTGTCTCATCTTCTTGATTTCGGTGGTATATTTACTTTATCAAATGGGCTCCGTATGGAGAATATATTGTGTTCTGTCTGAAAAGTCAAACAGGCAAAAAAGGGGATGACTATACAGTCCGTACAGTCCACGTGTCATGCTGACTGTGCAGACCGTACGGTCCGTACAGTTGATGTGGCGGTTTCAGAATGCGACACGTGGCAGCCTCGGATGACGACATGTGGCAACACCAGGAGGCGACACGTTTCAGGCAGATTCGGGCGTACGAAGGTACAGTTGGACCAATCCCGAGGTGATATGTGTCACCACTGGAAGGGTGACATGTGGCACGGGTGACGTCATCAGGTGATGTGGCAGGCTGATAGGGCAAGTTGACCGAGCAGTATGGCAGTTGACATGGGTGAATCATCGTTTGACATGTGTTAGGTTGTGGTTGGTGGTTAAGGTGCCACGTGGCCTAGTCATGGGCTGCCATGTGGCACCGTATGATTGGTTATTGGTTTATTGCAAAATTGGCATGGCCGGGGGTCGAACCCGCGACCTCCCGGTAGGTTGTGGACTAGCAGGGTTGGGCTAACCGCCCGCCCCCACGGTGTTACTTGTTATACAATCGACGTGAAATGTATTTAAATTTGGTCAAAGGTTCATTCGGCGGCAAAAAAGGGTCGGGGCTTAGCCCCAGCCCTCGGCGCGACATACACCATATAACCGTTTCGTGTAACCATTGGCGTGGGGGATGTATGACTCAGCCCTTGGATTTCGGCGCTAGTCCATAAACACTACCATGTGACCGGGGTCTATCCCTAAGTAATAGTGCAGGGATTTATAACAAACAGCCATGGGTTTAACAGTTAGCACAAGGTCCTATTCATACGCCATAACACCGGGAGCAGGTGCACAAAAGGGCGGGCAGCGCCATGGCGCGTGGCCATATGGCGCCCATATGACCAGCCAGAGGGGGCGCGCACCTAGGGTTCAGGGGATAGCGCCCGAATTAAACCAAAAGTGGGTTATTTGCCAAAGTTTATGGATTTTCCTATTAAATCAACCTATTTTTAGTTGATTCTCTCCATTTTTTGGGGATATTGGGCATTTTTGGAGGCCAAATGCTTGGAGGAAGTTGGAGATGAGCAACCAACTTCAAGGCTATATAAACCAGGCATGTTTGAGGCCATTAGAGAGCAGTCAGAGCAGAGTTATGCTGGAGAAAAACCAATCCAAAGCCATGTTGATGCAATGAAGCTTTTGAGAAGGAGACGTTGTTGGACCATTTCTGGGAGCTCGGGACGTCCGTTTTGCATGTCATTTTCTTTGCAGGGTTCTAGAGATCTGGGAGAACAAGACCAGATCAGTCTTGTAGCTATTTGGCATTGCAGTGATGTACTTTTGAGCATTTGAACAGAAATAAAGAAGCCTCCCCCACAGAGACAAAGGCCCGAAGACGTAGGCAAAGTTGTGCCAAACTCCGTTATCAATCTGCGTGTTATGGTTTGTTGCTTATTCTTTCATTTCAGATCTGCAAATGTGTATATGGTTGTTATAATTCCTCTTATTTCCTCATTCTTTCACTAAGTTTTCTCAAATGGTTAATTAACGCATGCAAAATTAAAACTCAACCATAGTCATTTAAAAGATCCTACGGATCAGTTGTCAACGATACAATATTTTACCATGTGCAGCTTCAGTGTTCTTTCCTTGGAAGGTGTCATATCACTCGAGCACTGCAGATTCAAGAGATATGAAACTATGTCGTTATACTAGGCAGAGGAAGAAATTTTTTCTTGAATCTTGGTTGTAGGTATAGTGACATCAAATTCGTCTATGTCTGGAAAACCTTCATAAGCTTGTAGATGATTTATCCCGAGTGCTCTAAAATTTGATTCGGCTAATAGCTTAGCCAGGCTTTGACCCTTGACAAGTTTTGTTGGTTTGACCTCAAGATCAAATTCCTGGATCTTGGCAAGCCATCGACCTCTCCTACCATCACTATCGGGTTGAACCAATATATCTTTGACAGAACTGGTAGGTACATAAGCAATTACTTTAGAATGTAGCACGTAGGTCCTGAAATATTTTAGGGCTTTCACCATTGCATATGCTTGTTTTTCCAGTATATTGTATTTCAACTCTATGTCTCTGAGGCTTTTGCTGAAGAATGCTATCGGTTGTTTGAACCCCTCCTCGTTCTTCTATAGGAGTACAGCTGCAATCGTATGTTCAAATGTGAATGAGAAAATCAATAATTCTTTCATGTAATCAGGACTGGCCAATACGGGTGCTTCCCCTATAAATTTCTTAATATGTTCGAAGGATGCTTTAGCTTCAGTTGTCCATTTGACCTCGTTGTCCTTTTTTAGCATATCTGTAATCAACTTTACAATTTCAACAAAATTTGGAATAAATCTCCTTAAAAAGTTTATTTTTCCTAAAAAAGGTTGGATTTCTTTATGTTCCTTGGAATATTTATTGTATCTATAGCTTCAACCCTTTTCGGGTCGATTTTAATTCCATTTCTAGATACTATATGGCCCAAGAGTTTACCTTCCTACATTGCAAAATGAGATTTCTTGGGGTTTAGAGACAAACTGATTTTTTTACATTTCTCGAAAGTTTGCTTAAGGTGTATTAAGTGCTTTGCATCAGATTTAGAAAACACAGTTAAATCATCAAGATAAATGACAACAAACTTATCTCTTTCATCGACGAAGGCAATGTCCATCGCTCGTTGGAAAGTGGCTCCTACATTCATCAGACTGAATGGCATTTTATCATACATGAAAGTACCCCATGGGGTAGTGAATGTGATTTTTTCTTTATTGTCCTCGTGGACTACAATTTGGTTATAACCTGAAAAGCCATCAATCATGGACATTCTATTAGCTCTGACCACTTTCTCCAAAACATGATCCATTTTAGGTAGTGGATAATTATCTTTGAGGGGTGATCTATTTAAGTTTCTGAAATCCATGCATAGTCTAATTTCACTGTTTTTCTTCCTGATTAGGACTAAATTGGCTACCCACTCAGAATATCTGAGTGGAACGATGATTTTTTCATCCAAGAGCTTCTTTACCTCTCTTTCTATCACGGGAAGTAGTATAGGATTTATTTGTCTGATATTTTTCCTGAAAGGTTTGATGCCCTTCTTTAAAGGGATCTTATGTTCGATGACAATGGTATCATAAGTTCTCAATTCATCATAAGACCAAGCGAAGACATATTTGTATTTCTTGAGTAAATCAGCATATTTGATTTCATTTCAATTGGAAGGTATTTAGATATCTTTACCAACTTAGGAGTTTCCTTGATGCCTATATTACAATATTCAACCTCTTCAGGCTGAGGCTGCAACGTAGAATTTAGGGGAATATCATGATGATCGAATAATCTCTCTAAAGGAATCATACCTTTTGGGATCTTATTTTTTTTCAGTAGCAACATGTGGTGATTAGCAATCTTATCTTGGAACTCTTGAGGATCTTCACCTTCTTGCATGACCCAAGCAGAGTCATTCTGATTTTCCTAATCAATATGTGTTTCAGAAAATTCATCAACCATTTCTAAAAATTGTTTGATATGTTCATCGTATTCAAATACCTGTCAGTGTTGAACATTATTCAATATTGAAGGCCGGTGTCTCATTTCTATGTGATATTTCAGCTTCAAAACCGTAGGTGGCATGAAAGTCACAGCCGCTTTCGCTAGGGAGTCGGCTTGTTGATTTTCTGCCCTAGGAATATGATGAATATTGAATGATGAGAAAAAAAAATTGATTGGATCCCAGGTGTAGTTCCTGTACAACCTTAACCTAGGATGCTTGGCCTGATACTGCTGCCTAATCTGTTTTACAATCAATTTTGCATCACCGTAAACTATCAGATTTTCAATTTTCAACTTTTTGACAGCCTCTAATCCTAAGACAAGAGCCTTGTATTCACATACATTATTAGTATAGTCAATGTCCCATTGAAATCTATATGAGAAAGGAATAATAATTTCATCAAAAGTGCTACAAACAATACCCTGGTTCCTGATCCTTCCCACGACGAAGCACCATCAAAATACATCTTCCAAACTCCTACACTATTTTCATTTTTATTTGTTTTTTTCTATTTTTTGTTTTTCTTCCTCTGTAGATTCATCTAAACTATCATCAAGTGATAATATATAGTTCCCTAAGCCTTGATTAGGGACATGTATTGGATATTTATTTGGGTTTTGTGGGTCACTTACAATATACACCAATCTTGTTTCCCTGTATAGACAGGTGTATTGTCCATCGAAGATCGGGATCGTGATGTAAGTCATATCCAGTTGCAGCGATCCTCCAAGTTTAGAACCCCAAGACCTAGACAAAAACATGCCATACTTTGCAGGAACATCAGCAACAACTACATCCATGAGAATACTTTTCACATGGATCTGTGCAAGATTAACTACTAAATATTTAATCATATTGAGGCACTTAACTTTTCTTGAATCGAAAGAATACAAGTCTCGGTAGGGTCTAGTAACCTCGAGGCCCAGTTTTTCCATAATGGATTTGGGCATTAAGTTGTGTGAGACTCCAGAATCCAACATACAGTTATGTAGCAAGTGATCATGCACAGTCAGAGTGATATAAAAAGGAGCAACAGGATCTTTGGCATTTTTGATATGTGGAGCAAACACTACAGTAGGATTATCATCTTTCAAATTAATAGAATCTGCATGAATTTCGGTATCCGAGAAAGTAATCATCTTGGCAATTTTTTTTCTGTACATCAAATTTTTTGTTAGTTCAACCAGAGGTACCGGAATTTTAATTTTATTTATTTCTCTTTCTAGATTGAAACTTCTAATCATCCTTTCAGCTTCCCTGAATGGTATATATGTGTCTCTTTTCTCTGTCCTAATGGTTTGTGTTGCCTTTGTTTTGGCTATCTTCGTCTTGGTATCTTCCATCTCAATTGTCTTTGTCTTGGTCGTTATCTTTTCAATGGATGGTTGAGAGGTCTCAGTCTTTTTACTTCTCGAAAAAAATTTCTTCGGTGGATCAATTGTAAAATTTTTATCTCTAGGCCTCAAATTATATTTTTGTTGGAGCTCAGCCATTATAGAGTCGACAATTCCTTGATAATCGAAGTCCCCCGTATTATTTATACTTACCTCGCTCCAAACAGTGGTTCCTGGTCTAAAGACCTTTCATAATCATGTCTGGTTAGATAAGGTTCTTGGTCATTATCACTGAGGTTGCCTATATCTTCATCAAATCCCTCAAAATCTTGTGCTTCGTCACTTTGCATAAAGTTTTATGTTTTGAAAGAAGATTTGATTTTTATCCTAATTTTTTATCGGTCTCTGTTGGATTGTGGATTTGGATTCCTCTTGAAGTCTCTCCTAGCAAAAGGATCATGCTTAGCCTGGTCTAGTACCATTCTGGAGATCTTGTTTGATAATTCTTTTATTATTTTGGCCATATCATCCATTTTTTCCTCAGCTAACTTCCCAGATCATGAAGTTTTGTCTTGCTCCCTGAAGCACTTAGTGTCTTTGTTTCTTGTTTCAACCTTCACTTTCGGTTTACCAGATGCCATCATGTTTGACTCAATTTCGATAGCGTTGTCTTGCCTCCTGGTGAGATCAACAGATCTCTTTTCTCTTAAAAGCAGGGCAAAGTCTGGCTCGAAAGCTCCTGCAAAAGTTACTTTAGCTACAGGTTGTGAGGGTTTAACTTTTACTGGAATTTTGTGATAAATTTTCTTAAATCTTTGAATGAACTCTAAGACTGACTCTGAATTATTTTTTCTCAAAGCCCCAAATTATGTTCGGTAATATAAGTGATATTTTTTCTCTCCCCACTACCTCAAGAAGGCAGTTTCCAATGCATCATAAGATGATATATATCCCACTAGAAGCCCTCGAAACCAAAGTCTTACTTGGCCTTCAAAGGTTTGCACCAAAATTCTTGAATAAACATCCTCATGCTCAATGCCCAGGATATTAGCAAATTGGTTGAAAATTTTATGTGTTATGTTTTCATTAAATCTCCCTCTCCTGTGAACGTTGGTAAATTTTTCATGTAGTTTTCAGGTAGGTCATGAAGGATAGGGGGAAGGTCCAGAGGATCATATCTGGCAACTACTTTGGCAAATATCCTGGGAGGGGGAGGTGGTGGCCCTTGGTCACCTCCTCCTTCGGCACCACCTCTGGTGCCACCTCCTCCAATTGCAGCCTTTTGAATGTGAGGGGATGAACTTTGAGAGCTAAAAAGGGGGTTTTCATAAACTTGTAGTGGCCTTTAGGCTACTTTGGAAAGAGAATAATGAAGTTCTGGAGACAGATCATTAGGAGACGGAAACTCTAAAAAAGAGGAAAAAGGGAAATGAGGGTTGGGTTCTTCAGACTTATAGGATATATAGACAAGAGAACCAATAGGAGTTAAATCAGGATACGTGGTATAATCCTCAGAGTTTGGTGGAATATAAACCTTTAGTTCATGGATCTGTGAAATAAAAGCGGGTATCAAAAAGGGTCCTTTAACTTTATTAGTAGAGCGGGGAGTCAAAACGATCTCATCTTTTATCTCAGGTAAAAGCGGTTCGGGCTTTATAAATTCAGTTTCATGTGTATTAGTTGATGTATCTCCAAAGTAGATTTGTGTGTAACCCTCTTGTGAGGTTGACTGTTCAATTGGAACCTTAGCATTAGTTTGCATAGCTTTGGGTTGGTAAACCTTACTTGCAGATGCGACAGCTTGCTTGGGGTTTCCCCTTGGTATTAAAAGTTTTTCGGGATTGGTTACAGTATTAGTATGTTGTTCATCACAGTTCTTCCTGGTATTCTTTCTACCGAATGTCAGCTTAAATATTGTGGAGTTGCCAAGTGAAATATAAATCCTTAATACAGTATTCAATCCTTGTTCACTATCAAAGACAGACTATTACCTTGTTGTTCTTCCCAGGGAAAAATAACTTTGTATCTTCGTCCCCGGCAATGGCGCCAAAAATATGTTGTTCCTGAGATTACACTTAAGACTTAGAAGCGTAATGTCAAGGCATAATAAATATAAAGCTTGATTTTAAGAAGTGATTTTTCTTCTGATAGATATATAAGACTTAATTCCTCAAATGAAAATAAAAACAGAACAGTACAGAGGCCGTAATTTCTCATTTGAGTCGATTTATGAAATCAGGTGAGGTGAGATAGACTTACAAAACTGTTAAAAAAAACAAGGCATCAATGAAAAGATGAATCTTATTCTGCTCACAATACAAGAAAAGAAAGCATGCACTCTTGAAAGGATATAATATTTAGTTATCCAAGTAGCTTACAGGTCTTGTATTTACTGATAGCAAATATAGAGGAAAAATTGCTTGCTTAACAAACAATCGTTGGGTGTGATTACAGTAGTTGTTTTGCTAAATTGTAAACACTCGCTTATCAAAGAGACATTTAAAAAAACAAGAAATATGGAGTACAAAGAGGAAAATTAACTCAGATTGTACAAAGATTGGAATCTCTATCTGTGATTGTATTAATTCTCACAAAGGAAATTTTCTCTTAGTTACATTCGGCAAGAAGCAGCCTTTGTTCAATCTTTGAAAAATGTATTTATACAAAAGGTTCTCAACCCTAAACGGTTGGAATTATCCTTATTTCTAAAATAGTAAAATTACAAAATGTAAAATCTGAAACGCTTCACTTGCATCTCCCTTGTCTCTTCGCTATGCCGGCGGAGGCATTTTTCCTTCTTGTTCTCCATCTTAGAAACAGTTGGTGTTCTAATCATGATCTGTACAAATGATGTGTATAGGTTACCTCATTGGTTCTCGGAAGTGCTACCTTTTCCCTCTCAACACATTTGACACACATGCCCATGAATTGTGCCACCAATCTGGACGGCTCTGTTAAGTCATTTACCTCAAACATATATAATTTCTTTTCTAAGTGAGGCAGTTTTCCTTCCATTCTCCTATCTTTTGAAACTATAGACTGTAGTTGCAGACAGGGCTTCACTAACCACATATCTATCCGAGTAATATCAATCTGTTTTAATTTAAAGATTTCAGCCCGAGCCTCTTCCATGTTTATCTTGATATTAAGTTGATGCTTTGCTATATCAACTTGTCCCAAGACTTCAGAGACATTATCTTTTTTGAGGCCTAATGACTCTTTTTCGAGTGAATTAAAAGTTTCTTCACAATCCTAATTCACTTCTTTAGCCATTATTTTACTTTCAACTGTGTTAGTCTCCAAGGTCTTACGTATAATATCACCTCTGGTTTGTTCTGAGGAAGACAATCTAGAGACCATAGATACTCCTGCTCTTGCCAATGCCACGACTGCTTCTTGGAAAGTGTCTCGAGAAACAATAGCCTCTCTCTCCTTTAAGCCAATGTTATTTAAGGATTGATCGACCACCCGAAAATGGTTTTGGACAGCTTCTACCTTAGTGAAAAGGCTTTGTTGTGTTGATCCCATCTTCTCATGCACCTTCAATGACTTCTCTTGGAAAACTATCATATCTACAGTTGTATTTTGAGTCAAGTTTATTCTGGTCTGTAGTTGTTTTACCAACTCTCCTTGTTGAAAGGCCCATTCTCTACTCACCTGTGTGTTCTTTTGCATTTCGTCGAGACTAGATTTGAGCTGCAATATTTATTGTGTATCACAAACTCTAGTTTGCTTGAAACTCTTGTTCATCTCGCTCCTGACTTTCTTCTCTATAGTCTTTAATTTGTCCTGCAACTAACTCACCAGAAAATCCTTCTGCTTCAACTTCTCCTTCAGGTTTCCCACTGAAAACTGGTTTGTTGTTGCAAAATCTCCCAACAATCCTACAACATATATAGTGAAGTCTTCTTCTTCTAGGGCCTACCCATCTAATAGAACCCTGCACTTATTGATATTCGCACCATCCCATTGATGTGTTTCTCTCCTTACTACTGCATTTCTCTTCTTACTGAAGAAGAATTCCGAAGGAGGCATCTCTTCTACCGAAATAGGTATAAGATCTTTTATGAATACAACTTTTTCACTCGAGTTACCTCTACTGAATTGTAAGGGTGTAACATATTGGATAGGACTACCTATCTGAGTAGATGGATGCTTACCAGTTTCATCAGTAGTTGGTTTACCCAGTGTGGACAATGACTTTTCTTCTCCCTAAGGCCTCAGTCTGAGTTTTAGCATGATCGCTTGGTAGATCTGTCAATGTGGTGTCTTCCTTCTAAGTCAAAACCTCAGTCTTCTCCAAACTTTCTCGAGCATCCTGTTTACTAGAGCTCCATGTTTCCAAGCTATAGGTCTCAACTTATTGTGTAGCTAGAGGTATTAGAGTCTCTCCCTGCAATACTTTCTGAAGGATATGTCTTCGATGCTTCTAGAAGTTATAAAACTCGACCAAATTTTATGGGGCCAAAGATTGAACTTGACCCAAGACCTATTGATAGGACCTTTCTCTTCGGAATACTTCATCCTAAGGAGAATCTTCATGTTCATATCTTTTCAAATTGCATAGGTCCATGTGATTACCTACAATCTTCAGCGGATCGTGCTTCTTGAATTCGATATTGACCAGCTTGATTTCTTCTAGGGCCACGGCCTCTACTTTTGAATGGCTGAAATCCAACAAAGAAAATGTACCAATCTATAGGTGGAAGGTGGGCCATACCCTTTCCTATACTACTTTCATCTCCTTACTAATTCCACCATGTACACTTTGATGTGTTACTTCGCGGCACACCAATCGATCTAGTAAAAATTCAGGTAGAGCATGTGGAGGAACTGAACAACTAAAAACCCTAATGTAGGAGAAATGCTCTTCAATGTACCAGTTAGCTATCTTGCCTAGATTAGCCACTATTTTGTCAAAAATACTAGGAGGTGGGAAACCATATATAACGGTATGCATCGACACCACCACCCAGTTGCAGATTTCATAAAAGAAATCTTTCACTTTATCCTCCCATATTTTCAAATGATAAACATGTATGGGCTCAGCACTAGTTGGATTCAAGTTCCATCCCATCAGGGGAAAAGGTGTCATAAAGTAGACGGCGTCCATTATATAAGTCGGCATGATGAATGAGATAGTTTTCCTCTTGGCTTTCAGTGACCGATATTTTGTAATCTCCTTAACCAAACTGTGTGACAACATCTTGGCCCAGTCAAAAGAATACCCATCTAACACCATGTACATAATAGGCACCCACTGTAACAAGAAATAGGTTGTGTTTTCCCTCCCATAGAGTCTACACATCATCATTTCTATATACATTATGTGAGGCTCTAGTGAAGAGACTATGTATACGCCATGGGAGTCAGCTCTAAACTTTTCGGGGTGAGAGTACCAATCCTTAATTAAGTCGGGTAGGTTTTTTCCATATTGGACACATTCCTTCCTATCAAACTCCACTAGGAAACTGGCATTTTAAACTAAATTGGGTGTTGGAGACAATTGGTACATTACCTGTAAATGTTCTGGCCGGAAAGACTCAACTGTGACCTTTTTTGAATTGAAGATGGTTCTGGTCGAGATATCAACGTTTTCCAGTGCCCAATCGACCATATCATTGTAAGGCAGAAGTCTAGGCCTCGTCGCTATCTTATATAGCTCCGATTGGGAAACAGTTTTGTATTTGGTAGCCATGGTCTCTGTCTCCTCATCACCTGAATCATCTGGGCAATTGACAAATTCATACTATAGAATATTGAATACTTGCATCCAGGATTTAATGGCGTCTATGCTTTTGGGCGAGGTGTTAGAGAGGACATATGTTTTTTGGCTCGAACTTTCACCAGGCACTTTAGTTTCTTTTTGTGGAGCCATGGTATCAGGCCATAGAACTTTGTCAACTATCACGGGGAATGCGCAAAATTATTTATCTTGAAAAATTGTTGCTCAGTAAAAACGCACAATGAAATTCAAATTCAATACCCTTTTCCTTTAATTGCAACGATTAACCAATACCTCTACTGACGAAACAATTACTTCCCTTAATGAATAATATTTAGGTGGTGGTCCAAGATCTCATTTGGAATGATTGTTGTAAATCAATTATTAATGTCACTAATTTTTGGGAAAAGAACAAATTAAATTTAAATTTTTCTGAGTCATTATTCAACGAAGGATTAATCACATGATAATCCTCGTTAATGCACCAGTTAATCACACTTATCGTTAAGTAAATTTTAGAATTTTGGATCTCAAGATATCCTATAACATTTCAAGGTATGACTCCCTAAATGCGAAATCGCGATGTGATTATTTAATTTTAATCATGTTTAACCCTTTTAAATAATTGTGATTAACCTAAGAAAGCTTCACGATTTCGGATATCGGGACTTTGATAGTCGCTCGAGGCGGGACCCCCGAAACACGAAATCGTGATATGATTAATTAATCGTTAATCATTTTTTAATTCCTAATTAATATGGTTTAATGCTTACGATAGTTTTGCAATTTCGGATATCGGGACTTTGGAGTTCCTACATGTTGAAATGCTTTCATCGTGAAACCCTGAAACCCGACATTTTGAATGTAGTATTTAGTGATTTGACTTTTTAACGAATAGGCGGCTCCATAACTTCTAAGATATTAGGATCGTTTGATTTGATGGAAGATTTCATCAATGGTGGGGATCAAGTGCGCATTGTTTTTATTTAAACGAGAATGAAAAATATTTAAATTCTAAAGTTTATAAAAATATGTGTTCCAACACATTGGTAGGATGATATTCTAGCAACCTAGTATGAACTCCACCTACAACAAATAACACCTTCCTAGATTCGATAGGATCATATGTAGGTTTTCCATTCTTCCCAAGTATTGCTTCAGTACAGCCCATTTGTCTCCACAAATGGGACCCAATACATGTAGTGTGTTTTTGAAAGCTGGGAAAAACAACATCATTAGTGACAAATAAATCATGTGATAAAACACAATCATCATCCTTTGTGCAAACAACTGGACTACAACTAATATTATCAAAGGTGGAAGAAGAAATAGGCAAGCCTAGTAGCTCAATAACATCAGTCTTCTTCTCAGCACTCTACAATCGGTGAACTTCTTCATCAAGGTTTTGCTTGCAAACCAACAATATTCAAATAGTCTCTTCCTTCTTCTTCATCTATGTTATCACACAGATTGTAGGTTGGGAAAAGCCCAACCCAATCCACAAGAGTGAGACAACTATGGGAGTAACTACCCATTGTCACTTTAGTGATTATAAGTCACCACAAGGGGGAAATCCTGGTGATCCTAAGGAGATTGAGATGGAAAGTGGTAGAATGACCAATGAAGCCCCTTATATAGGTCAAGTTTGGAAGTGGATAAAGGCTTGTAAAAGAGTCTTGTTGATGAAGGGAGGTTTCCAAAGTGTTATGTACCTACAAGACAATGTTAAACTTGCCCGAGACAAGACAATTTATTAATCTACAAGACAAATAACCAAGGCATAAGCAAAGAAGGTGTAATATTCCAGATATAAAAAAGTATGCAGAATGGAAATAAATATCTAGAAATGGTAGATGAGCAACAATATAACTAGAACAACACCACAATAATACCAAAATGATACCAGAATAACACCAGAAAGAGCACTTTAATTACTTAGAGAAATGTTCACTTGCCTCTTTGAGGGGGAAACCTCCAGCAGAGCAGAGATCTATTACAATTATATCCCAGACAAAAGTTCTCTTACCCTCGACTCCTATTTATACTAAATATGTCTATCAAAACAACCATCTAGAGGTGGACCCTTCTAGAAGCAGAAGCTTCTATTAGGTCTTCTTACATTGGATTTATTCTTCCTTATTGCTAGGCCTTATTAATATTGACCTTTATTACATCGAAATATATTATTCTACCTACATGAGGGGTTAGGTCCCTAACATGTCCTCCCCCTTAAAAACAGCCTTGTCCTCAATACTTGAGATGTGGAAATTGTTGCAAAATGGTAGCTCATTCCCAAGTGGCATCTGTTGGAGTTGTATCTTTCCACTGCACTAACACTTCCTTGATGGTTCGTTGACATAGATGATGCTGACACTGGTCCAAAATTGCTTGTGCCTATATCCAAATGGATACTTCTTCGTCCAACTCGGGAAGGTTGGTTTGAGTTTGGCACTTAGTTCCAATCACCTTCTTTAAGCAGGAAACATGAAAAAAGGGATGGAGCTTAGAATGAGTGGAAAAAGATAATTGATAGGCCACATGTCCCACATGTTTGAGAATGGTATAAGGACCATAAAATTTGGGCACCATTTTTTGACAATGGTCAGCCTTGAGGGAATTTTGCTTGTAAGGTTGCAGTTGAAGAAACACCTGACCCCCTTCTACAAATTGACGTTCGGGGTGACCTTGATCTACTTGTTGCTTCATACGATTATGGGCCATGACCAAATTCTCTTTGAGGGTACGGAGAATAGCTTCACGAACTGTAAGCATTTGGTCAACTGCCTGGACCTTCGAGACACCTGGAAAATATGAGAGAACTAAAGGTGGATTTTTTCCATATATCACTTCAAAAGGAGTCATGCGGGTAACTATATGGTACGAAGTGTTGTACCACCATTCAGCTAGTGGTAACCATTGAGCCTACTGATTTTTCCTTTTCGAGGAAAAAAACCTCAAATATGTTTCCAAACACTTGTTGACAACTTCAGTTTGACCATCAGTCTGGGGATGATAAGTTGTGCTGAGATGCAATTAGGTGCCTTGTAGCATGAACAGTTCTTGCCAAAAATTGTTGGTGAAAGTTGGGTCATGATCACAAACAATAGAATGTGGCATGCCATGAAGCTTGAATACCCTATCCATGAAACATTTAGCCACAGTGGATGTTTTAAATGGGTGTTGAAGAGCACAAAAATGAGCATACTTGGAAAGATGATCAACTACCACCATGATGACTAATTTATTGTCTGGTTTAGGTAAGCCTACAATAAAATCCCTAGAGATATCCCACCAAATAGCACGGGGAATTGGAAGCGGTTGTAGTGTGCCCGGAGATTTGACTGTTTCTCCCTTGTTGCATTGACACACATCATATTCAGCCATAAAATTACAAATGTCATGTTTCATACCATCCCATAAAAAATAACGTTTGACCCTGTAGTAGATTTTGGTAAACCCGGAGTGCCCAACTATGGGTGTAGCATGAAGCTCAGAAAGTACCATGGATTTAATTTTTGACTGTTTACTTAAATACAAACTGCCTTTGTATCGAAGCTCATCATGGAGCCAAGAGTACCCTGGGAAAACTAGAGAATTGGACTGCAATTGTTGTATCAGATGCGAACTTTTGGGACCGTGTAGCCATTCTTGGTGAACATCTTGGAGCCAATCTGGTACAATTAAGGAGAGAGAAAAAATGGACCCTTCATCTTCATATTTTCTGGAAAGTGCATCAGCAACCACATTATTTTTTACTTTATTGTAAATGATCTCATAATCATATCCAAAGAGGTTAGTCACCCTTTGTTTTTTCTTTGGGGAGGAAATGCATTGTTCTAGAAAATACTTGAGGCTTTGATGATCTGTCTTAATTTGGAATCTTAATTTGGAAGTGTTTCCCCAATAGATAAGGGTGCCAAAGCTCAACAGCATGCAGAATAGCCAACATTTCCTTTTCATAGATTGATTTTCCCAAATTTTGCTCAGACAGTTGTTTGCAGGTAAAGACCAAAGGTCGAACCTCTTGCATAAGGACAATGCCAATTCCTTTCCCTGAAGCATCACATTCTGGGACAAAGGTCTTTGTGAAATCTAGAAGGGCTAGGACTGGAGTGGTGCACATGGCCATCTTCAAGGTTTGAAAAGTTTGAGCAACTGTTGGAGTCCAAGTGAAAGAATTATTTTTAAGGAGTTCAGTGAGAGGTGTTGCAATATTTCCATAATTCTTAACAGACTTGCGATAATAACTTGTTAAGCCCAGAAATCCATGCAAGATTTTGATATTCTTTGGGTGAGGCCAATCTTTCATATCTTCAATATTTTTAGGATCCACCCTGACGTCAGCCTTGCCAACAAGATGACCCAAGTACTCGACTTCTAAGGTGACAAAATCACATTTAGATTGTTTCAGGAAAATTTGGTGCTGAGAGAGTAGATGGAGAACTCGATCCACATGAGCAAGATGTTCTATCCAAGTTTTTCTATAGATGACGATATCATCAAAGAAAACTAAGACAAAATGACGGAGAAAAGGATGGAAGATATGATTCATGAGGCTTTGGAAAGTGGAGGGAGCATTACACAAGCCAAACAGCATGACCAGAAATGCATAGTGGCCCTCATGAGTTCTAATGGCAGTCTTAGGAATGTTTTCCTCTTTCATACGGATCTGGTGGTAGCTAGAACAAAGATAAAGTTTAGTAAATAAATGGGTGCCACTCAATTCACCCAAGAGGTCATCAATGACAGGAATGGGAAATTTGTCTTTAATGGTGAGTTTGTGGAGAGCGTTGAAGTCAGAAAACATGGGCCAAGAACATTCTTTATTAAGGACCATGACCACATGAGAAGAGTAGGGGCTCATACTAGGGCGGATAACACTTGCGTTGAGCAATTCTTGAACCATTTTCTCAATTTCTTTTTTTTTGGAAAAAGGGGTGACGATAGGGATAGATATTAGGAGGAAGGATTCATGGGACAAGGGGAATGGAATGATCATGAACACCACGGGAAGGAGGGAGTCCCTGAGAGTGGAAAAAACCACTTGATTTTTAGAGAGGATGGATTGGAGGTCATGTGGAATGGAGGGTGTCTCAGTTGCTTATATGGCATGGAGTTGGGCAATAATGTCGGAATAACCTTTTTTGAGAAGCTTTTCCATGTGATGGGAACTAATCATCTATGGGGAACTGGCGGTGATGCCTTGGAACTTATATTGTTGGCCCTCCTGGTCGAATTTCATTGTTAATTCTTTAAAATCCATGAGAATGGGACCCAAAGTCGTTAGCCATTCTGCACCCAACACAATGTCACAACCGCCCATGTCGATAGCAAACATATGAGATTTCAGGTGGTAGTCACCAATTTGGAGACGCAAATTTTCACAACGCCCTCCACATTTCATGGACCCACCATTGGCAATCATGATTTGGAAATTATTGACCGCACGGATATAGCAATTAGTTTCTTGGGCAATGCGGCGATGAATAAAATTGTGGGTGCTTCCACTATCAACAAGAATGATTACCTTCCTATGCTTGATGTAACCAATTAGCTTGAGGGTTTGGGGAGAAGAGAAGCGAGTGAGAGCATTTAGGGAAATGACTAGTTCTACTTTGGGAGGGTCTGAGTGAGGGGTTATGTCAATGGGTTCAGGTGACACGGACATAAGGGGAGCCTCAACATCCTCTTCTAAAACATCCTTCGAGATGGCCATAAAAATATTTTGTTCCTTACACTTGTGTCTCGGAAAATATTTGTCATCAAAATTATAACAAATTGCTTTGAGTTGGCGTTCATCCATTTCAGGCCTGGTCAATTTTTGGATCTTTAGTGGAGTAGAAGGAGGAGTGGGATTTATTGGTTTAGTACAAGGAATAAAAGAGGGTTTTAGATTTTGAGAAGAGACAACCTGTTGTGCTTCCTTAGATTTTTTAGTAGACTCCACCCAACTCTGAGGCTGATCCATAAGAACATGGGAACGAATCTCATCCTTGAGGCCACTGATAAAACATTCTCATAAAAAAGCATCAGACATGCCCTCTGTACGAAAATCCAGTCGCTCAAAAGCAGCTATAAAGTCTTCCATTGTGCCAGATTGTTTCAACTTTTTCAAATGGCCTAAATGGTTGGTGTAAGTGTCAAAGCATTCATAAATCTCTGCCACAAAGTGTGTCCAAGCAACATACCCTTGGCAAGCATTTTTTCTCCATTGCCACCATTTCCAACGTTCTTGATCTAGATGGAGAACACCATACCAGAGTTTGGCCAACTCATCTATAATGTCGTACAAAGAGAAATAATGTTCCATTTGAGTTACCCAGCCCTTGAGATCTGAGCCATCAAATTTGGTCACACCCACACGCGGAAGGCGTAGGTCACGCTGAAAGTGATGGGGCTGAAAATTCTGGGAATGAGAGGAAGTTTCACCTTCGGTATGCAAAGGTGGGTCAGATAAGGGAGGATCTGTAGGGATATGCAGCTTGGTGCAGACCATCGAAGTGACAGATTCAAGTTGGGTAGTAATGTCTTGTTTGAGGTCTTGTTTGAGTTCCTCAATTGAGGCAGTGATGAAGGAATGCATGTTTTTTTTATGGTAGAAATATTGGCACTGAGTTGTCTCACTTCTTGTTAGGTCTCTGTGAAATTATAGTGCAAGGTATTGAAGCGAGCTTCCAAGTCTTGGATATGGGTGTGGGCCAAGATGACGAGGGAACTGAAAAGGGGTAGGTGGTGTCACACAGAAAAAAATAATGTTGAAAAATGATAGGTATGAATGCGATAAGGGCGAAGAGAGAAATACAATGGAATAGGTCTCAAATAATGGTACCAACAGAATCCAGACTTCTTTTTTTTTACACCTGCAGAGTTATATTCCGATCTAAAGAACATTGTAATGATGAAATGCCAAAATGATTAATAGGAAGAAATGTGTAGTACTTTGGCAACTTGAATGTAGGAGACACAGTTGTGCGGCAATAGATCTTGTATGTTCTGTTTTTGTTTTCATCCCCAAAGGTTAGGTATTCAAGGGTTCTACAGACAAGGGGTTTCCATGTGCTATAGCTTTTTGATATACGTGTGGGGTCCAACAGTAGTACTCGGACCAATATCTCAGGGTACCAACTAAGGAGGCTAGATCGTTCCCTTAACCATACTACCCGACTACCCAGGTACTAGAGACTATCTTCCCGAGTGTTGTTCTCGATGGCACTATAGCAGTTAGGCGGTCAATCGATTTATCTATGGAGGGATTTAGAAGACGTAGGTCGATCCGTATACAGGTATACTCGAAGGGGTACCAATAGGGGTTACAAGGGTGGCCAACAGATGTGCGCTTAAGTACCACTTGTATTTATTGTGTGTATGAATCCACGACCATGGGTTTATGCACATAACGACAAATCTATGTAGCTTAAAGTTGTCGGAATACGTAAAATTAACCCACAATTTTATGTCGAGGAAGGTGCTTTGATACCACTTGTAATATTCCAGATATAAAAAAGTATGCAGAACATAAATAAATAGCTAGAAATGGTAGATGAAAAACAATATAACCATAACAACACCACAATAATACCAAAATGATACCAGAATAACACCAAAAAGAGCACTTTAATTACTGAGAGCAATGTTCACTTGCCTCTTTGATAGGGAAACCTCCAGCAGAGAAGAGCCCTATTACAATAATATCCCATACAAGAGTTCTCATACCCTCGACTCCTATTTATACTAAATATGTCTATGAAAAGAACCATCTAGAGGAAGATCCTTCTAGAAGCGGAAGCTTCTATTAGGTCTTCCAACATTGGACTTATTATTCCTTATTGCTAGGCCTTATTAATATTGGCCTTTATTACATCGGAATATATTATTCTACCTATGTGAGGGGTTAGGTCCCTAACACAAGGCTTGTTGTCCTAAATTGCAGCAGTATATCAAAGTTATATCAACAAATTAAGTCAGCAAATGGCTGCAAAATATGTTTCCAAAAGTCAAGTAAAAGATATTAGAAACTAAGCTAGCAATGTTTACTTTAACTTCCACTAAAAATAACAAGACTTTGATGGCATTTAGGGTTGTTTATTAGGTTGTATCAAAAATTTATTATTACATCCAAGTGGTTGTAGCAAACAAATGCTACAACAGAAAATTCCAACCACATAAATCAACAAGTAAACCATAAAAAAGATAGCCAATGAGAAGTAGAACAACAATCTAGGTTCACAAGTAAATTTCAGCAATGGAAAAGTAAGCAAAAGATAGAAGAAAGTAAGTTTGTTGCATCACTAATGGTTGTAGAATTAAGTTTATTACAACAAGATAATCCCTTGGCCAAAGAAGACACTATTAGGGCATAAGAAAGCTTATAACACTAAAAAAATATTCCAACTTGAACAAATACAATATCTCTCAATTTCATGTATACCAATGCAATGATTTTATTTCTCCAATGCAAATTTAGATTACTTCCTTATTGATGGGTTATGGAATCTTCTTGTGTAAGGTTAGATATACTACTTCTCTAGGGGTGTAATCCCTTTTATTCCATAGAGCAAGCAAATCCAACATGGTAACTCTAGGAGGGTGTAAGCCCTTTTACTCCTCCTAACAACCCTTTGCAATAGTTTATCCAATAGCAATTATGATGAATCTTGGTGGAGGGTGTATTCCCTTATACTCCTCCAAGGGTTTAGATAAGAACAACCATGAAACAATAAAGAAACACCAACAACATGCATAAATTCCTTACCAATTTCAAGAGATATGCAAGATAAACCCTTATCTACCAAAAATATTCCATCACCATAGAAAAAGACAAGCATCCAAGAGATAGTGCACCACTTTTAGCTTCAAAGATAAATGTTTAGCATCCAAATAGCATCAAAGAGAGAGATATCTGATTTTCCCAAGAGGGGTGAAAATTTCAGCCATAGAATATGTAATTCCCAATTGAGATTGTTATGTCAAAATGAAAAGAGCAAACCTCTATTTATAGGAGGTCTTGCTAATAAAGTTTGTCCACGTTACTTTAGGGTAAAACACAATTAGGGAGTCTGACCTCCTCTAATTTCTCCTTTACATTTTCAAAATTCAAATTTACAAAACATATTCCCTTAAAAGAGTGACGCCAAGCCCTAATTAGCCTCCAAATGAGACGTTTTGGCCTCTAGAAGAAGTCATTGGGCCTCCCAAGGCCATGGACCAAGCCACCTAGTGATCCAATGCATTGAAAGACTCTCTCTCTTCATCAAAATGTGCCAAATCATCATGAAATCACCACCATCACCAAACCCTAGCCCCTAAGTGTGATGTCATGCCCTAAAAGTGACGTTTTGAGCCTCCAATGTCAAACATTGGGCAATGGGGGGCTAGCTCTGCTTCCTTCAAGTGTCCTCTCATGCCTCCAAATGAAATTTTTATCATCCAACTATCCAAGGAGATGGGGCGCAACATCCATATTGTGGGCTTCATACCCCAAGTGAAGGTCCAAGTGACCTTGTGCCTTTACGAAATGTCTACCACCTATCAAGGCCCTGCAAAGACAAGAAAATTTTCCCTCCAAGGGCTCACAAGTCACAAGCATCATGCAAAGTAGGCCATATATAATAAAATAACCACCCAAACATGTGCATCAATTTCCCCCCTCTCAAAATAAAAAAAATGCTCTAAGACCTTATGCAACTTGCCAAATTTAGGTATGGGAGGGTTGTCATGGTGACCTATTAGGTGAATCATTCCCCAAGTCAAGGAGTGTTTCCTATATGGACCTTATCTAACTCATGTGAAGAGTATGAGGTGGATAGGGGTAATAATTTTGGGCATGGGGTTTCTTGACATACAAGGGCTCATATTGTCTCATTTATGGGTGCCTTTGTAGAGGGTGTGTTGCCCTTCATCCACGATGCATGATTTTTCCAAGCCCTTTTTCCATTTAATTTATTAGAGTGTTCCCAGGTTGAAGATAAAGTGGGACTTCTACCTAAGCATGAAAAATATTTCCCACCTTAACTCTACCCTAGTCACATTGTGCTTCCCCAAGTTGAAGACAATGTGTGGAACTTCTACCTAAGCATGAAAAACATTGCCCACACATGCTCTACCTTGGTTGGCATGCTTAATTAGTTATTTATTTTACGATTCCCATCAATATTTTTGTGAGAAACATTTCATTGTTCTTGAGATCCCTGGGCGAGCATATGGAAGGTTTATGACTATATTTTACCTTTTTCCAACTACAAGCCTCTAGGCCTTCATCCCCTTCTTCCCATGAAATGAGGAACAAGCCCTTCTTGGGTCAATGTGACCCAAAAACCCAAAAGATGAGGAAACAAAGGGAAAGAAAGATGGAAAGTGGAAAGTATGTGTGACAGTGGTACAATGACTCATTAAGGAGACCCTGCAGTAGCAACCCTTTCCCCGAGGGTGACCACTTACTAGGACACAATGTCAACCACCAAGGTGAAATAGGGAAAAGGGAATAATTTCAAAGCAAACATTTTCAAAATCAAGGAAGAAACCTTTGCAACATGTTCAAATGCTTCATTTATTAAAATGTCACTTACCACAATGTTGGACTCGTTACCTCATGGAGAAATACATGTCATCCTCTGTGAGCCAAGCTGGTGTGGTGAATGGTGCAACCATCGATCTCATGGTGATGGGTAGTGTGATGTAAGGCTCTTCCTGCTGGTCTATCTCTTAGTACTCAATATCTACAACCTGAGGGCCTCGAGACATCATCTCCTTAATTATCCCTAGAAAAGGGGGATAGCAAGATACAACAACAAGGAGTCATGATCTACTCTCAAATACTAATACTCATCAAACAATTTGTTGTTATCTACTTGAAGGGAAGCATTTTTTTCACAAAGTTCAACAACAAAGGTTTGGAAGTGGGAAACCACATTAGTCAATTCGACACCAGTTTCCTTCAACCAACAAATTTCCTTCTTCAAGGAAACATTTTTTGAATGAGAGAGAGCTTTAACTTCTTCCTCCATATCATCAACAAGGTCAGCCTTTTCCTCAAATTTGTTTGCAAGATTATGAAAAAACGGTTTCCATGGTGCTCTCCAAGACAGAAAACTTCCTAGATTTCTCAACGATAGTAGTCTAGAACAAAATAACTTTAGTCTTCAACTGATTTTTCAATCCTTCATTCTTTGTTTACAACAGAGCAACAACAAACTACAAGGTAATGACTTATTGACAAAGTTGATCAACAACCTTCTTCTCACAGAGTTATTGCAATATTTTACTCTTCTTAATAAATTGTTCACAACACAATAAGTCATCAAATGAACTCAAAGAGGAGTATCATGGAGCAATAATATAGTCAAGGAAATATTAGCTATCAACAACATCAATAAAAAATAAGAGAACATAAGAACATAATTTCCTTCAATGCCATAGTGAGTGTGTTAAGCAATCGACCAGACATCGACAGAATAATTCTAATACCATCAGTTGAATCACACCAAGTTGTTTATATGCTAGTAGATCCCAACAATAACAAAATGGATTTTGATAGTTTCAATCAACCATATGAGAAGGAGCTTGAAAGGGGAACTCAAATGCATGACAGGGAAACTCAGTCCAAGCTCTAAGTTCCTCGGTTCATTTCCAATCGAGGCTCGACCAAGACTCAGATAATGTGTCTTTGTAACTTCATTCTAATTTATTCATCCTCTAGTCGAAATCCATCCATTATGTCGATGCACCTCCAATCAAATATTTCAAGTGCAACACAGAAATTTGTTCTCTGGTGAATTCTTAGTCAACGATGGTGACTTACGCAAGTTGAGTAAACTCTAGTTGGTTGACACATGCAAGTCGGATACCCAGTCAACGAATCCATGGTCGACTTCACCAAATTGCAACTCCGATCAAGTATCCTTTAGTCGATCATAGAATCATGTGCAAGAGCTAGTTTGATGAACCTGGATTGTGGCAAGGAACCAAGGCATAATTCCCATACCATATTATTATAGATCACGCCTTAGAGACAAGTTTTTGGGTAGCAGATATCTGTCAATAAATTAGGACATAAAACATGAAAACCTCGGTTGATGACTAGTTAATCCATATGCATGAACATACTACAAGATTCATCATGTTCTGAACAACCCACATCAAACCAATGACTCGTGGTCTCTTTCTCTCTCCCTACATAACCCGGAATGAAAAACCCAATTGCTTTGATACCATGTTGGAACAAGAAAAAAAACGAAGAACAGAGCAGATATTCTTGGAGAGAAGTGGTGGTGTCTAAATACATCGTTGCGTTGAAGTGAAACAAGCACACAACATGATAGCATGAATGATCTTCATGATCTCTCTTTAATGATAGATTGATCCAAAGGACCATCTATAAATAAGTTTGGACATGGTCCAAACCAATGAAGACAACACCACATTGTTGTAACTATCCATGAAAAGTGAATCTAAAATCCAAATGGGGATATGGTCAACCATATTCTGACAAGATGAGGTTACAAGGAATCCAAAGGTTCCAACATCAAGTAAGTTGATTAGGGGGGTACCAAGGTTGAGTATGCATTTGTGAGTTGTATCCAGTAAAGTATTGAGGATGAGAGCAAGTCATGTCTAGTTTAAATGGCATAGGAAATCATTGTCTTCTTTAGTTGATGAAGCATAATGGCTCCACATTCTTTTCGACCCCCTAATAACTAGCCTTGAAACTTGGCAAGGACATAAATTTGTTAGTTGCATGTTGCTCTTCACAAATTGCACAAATTTCCATAGTGTTGAGTGGGAATTCATTTATAAGGTGCTTCTTTGGGTATTTAGGACAAGAAAAAGTTAGACCTATTTTGTATTCCTCTTGCTTCTTGTTTATCTGCAATGTATCCATCTTCATGGCTAGTGAGTGTTAGATACTCGATCCTTGGGATTATGGTATATTGGAAATGTTAATTTGGAATAAATATGAAGAGTCATAGGTGAATAGGAAGAGTCATTCGGACCTCTTTGAAGATGAAACCAAAGGTCACTTCTTATTGTATGTATGTATGGCTCACTTTAATAAAATGTAATTCAATCCATGGAGTTGATCATGCCCAACCCATCAATGGTATCAGATCAGGATTTGTTTTTTATAACTCCATGATTTGAAGCTAATTTATGTCTTCAAATTTCATGCTATTGTTTGGATCCTCCCTCCTTTCTCTCTTCTAAAAAGGAGATGGTTTATAAGAACATTAGTGTCTCTAGTCCCTACTCCACATTCCTAACCTCTAGTGATTCCAATATAATTTTTTTGCAAGTTTTGGCTAATGGGGTTTTCCATATTCTTACATCAAGTGAAAAATGTATACTCTTGTATCAATTGTTGGTGTGTTACTCAGTGGCAAAGATAATTATCTAGAATGGTCAAGAAATATCAAGCATACTCTGATCTTTGGGATGGAATTTGTGATGGAGATATTGTGCCACCAAACCTACAATATATAAAGAACTCACCATATGGATGAATAAAGATAAGAAAGCATATGCCTTGATCATTGTTATTATAAATGAAGAGGTGATTCATCACATCAAATCTATTAAAAATTCTTGGGGTTCTTTGGAGAAGTTTAAGGAGTTGTATGATTCAAATTCAAAGTTGGAGATAATTCAATTGCAGTTGAAGCTCTTCAACCTAGATTTGAAGGATAATGATCTCATGGATTTAGCATCCAAAATTAAATCCATCATGCACAACATATATTTTGTTGGTGTGGAGATAGACATTGCTCTCACAACCTTCATCAAGGCCCTCAACCCCACATATTCTCACTACCTTGAATCACTTCAAGCTAGTGGCCAATTGAAGTCCCTCAATTTTGACTCTTCGGTGGAGAAAATTGCATAACATGAGAAAGATTTCAAGAAGAAGATAGCTCAGTCCAATGGAGAGATTGTGTGACTTGCTCAAAAATGGAATAATCAATCACATGATTTTTCTATAGGAGAAGGCAGTAAGAAAGGACGTGAAAAGAAGAATTTTAGAGGCAAGGGGGGTAGGCATAATCAAAGTGAAATATTTGATCGTCATTGTGTTCCTTGTGGCAAGAATGGGAATGAATCAAAGGCATGTATAATCCCATGGGAGAAGATCAAAGTAAAGTAGGAAAAAATGAAGACAAAAGTAAATCTCTTGAATCCGTTCATTTTGTTGTTTCTCATTGCAATATTGGCATAAATAAAGATTTGCTCAAAACTTCAATAGATTATTAGAGAGATGCCTAGTTGCTTGTAACACCCATGTTTCCCCAAGTTTGTAAATATAACTATATTGGCCAAGAGACTATGGAAAACTCGATATGTGTGAATGTTTGATTTGATGAACCTTTGTATAAAAGTTCAATGAATGTAATTTTTGTTATTAAGAGAAAATGGATAAGTGTTGCATAATTGTTGAAAGGGAGGTCTGCCAATATAGACCATGGATGCTATGAAAGAGATGGTGAGGGGAACTAGGAATGGTTGAGATAACCCCCACCAAACCAGTACCTTGTTGGATTTAATTACTTGGGACCAAAACAATCATCTGACCCAGAAATGAATTATAGTTAGGCTGGTAGGTGGGAAGACCTCCTCAAGAGTTAATGAGGGGATAGGGAAGAGCGCCCATCTGTAAGGTTTTCAGACCTGACCACAGACTGGGAATTCGAGCCACATGCAATCTTGTTGAGGAAGGCAAAAAATGAAGGCGTGATGGGCAAAGGAAGACCTGTGAAGAGAAGCAGCGAAGAGAGACTAAGCCCTCAAGTTCAAGGAAGAACTGAGAAACGAACATGTTTTGGTCACAGGAAGTGGCTAGCAGGGTTATGATACAAGTTGGTAAACAAGGGTTTTGAGTGAATGAGGAAGTACTCAGGCAAGCCTCCTTGCTTGGTATAGAGAAAACTTGTTGCCAAGATCCTGTGGGAGAAGGAGAGTAACCTCCTTCCCTGACTGTTGCAGAGCCAGAAGAAAGAATTCTCTCTCAGAGCATCATGGTCTAGCTCGGGGGTGGCTAGTGGTAAATCCATTAGGAGTGACTAAGCCTATGGTTGGGTGGAAAAAGGCACCCCTTTCAGCAATCGCATCACGTCGTTTGGTTCTGATAAGTGTTTTCATACTCTATGCCTTGAAATGGAATAATGGACTAATGCATGTATTTACACATCTCAGAATGGTTTATGTATTTAACGATCAAGTTATGTGTATGCATTTATCTTCCTGTGAACTTATGCTTTTGATTGATCGCTTATATTCCCTAGCTTGGCCTTGAGGTGTCATGGGACGTAAACCTATAGGACGGTCGAGATAGAAAGTATTGCATCAATATGGCCATGTCCATTTGAAGAGGATATCTTCTTTAGACTCCTTGTTGTCTGACTGGGATATTATGCCCAAGTCCTTAGCAAATACACAATGAGGAAGTTGTGTTTAACTCACGAGAGTTAGAAGGACCCATGTGAACAAGGTCTAGGAACCCCATGCTAAGCCTAAGAGAGTTAAGTCCTTCTAGCTTGGGAGCTCAGAAAGTCTGGGACTTCGGATTATTGTCGACCCTAAATAGTCATAAACCAGTCAAAGGTGACTGAGAGTTATGGTTACCTGTAAGGTCAACCAGCGTTGGGCGGTTACCCAAGTGGTTAGATGAACCTATCTTACTTACTAAACTAGGATCCAACTCCCCATCGTGAAGTAGTGTGAGCTACCGATCGAGAATGTTTGAGGTTTCCCTCAGCCGTTGGATCTACACCGAGACAACTTCGGTGAAGTTACCCTTCGGGAGAATGGAGATGCCATAGCATCAAACTCCCCAAATGCAGAAGTTATGAAGTAAAGGAGAGTTGTATATTTGGGAAGATCATTAGGAACCCTGCCTACCATCCAATCATTCAGGAGGAGAGACATGTACACGATACTTCGGTGAATTCCTGCTTCAAGACAATGGAGTGGCAGTAGAGACAAAAACCCTGAAGGCCAAAGTCACAAAGTAATGTGGACCATGGATCTAAGGATCCTTAGGGATCCCTCTCGATTGTTCGATCATGGGGACACATGTATCACATCGAGAGCACATGGGGGCCCACGTGTCAAGTGATGACATTTCCAGGTATGGCGACCTCATGGTATGGTAGGGGGACGTCAGTGACCTGAGGCAGGTGCCACACATTCTTACCAGAGTGTTTTGGGATGACAGGTGTCCCTCTAGGAGTGGCCCAATAATGGGACCCAAGGGACCCTTGAGTGGAATTTATGAGTTCTCTGAGGTTATGTGGATACCCTCAGACCGTTAGATCTAGGTTATGGTCAACCCAGTGCTAACCAACTCCAGGAGAAAGGAGAAGTGTACGCCATGAAAACTCGAACGTTGAAGTTACGAAGTAACGGAGGTCGTTGCTCCAAGGATTGTGTGGACATGCCTTGGCCACGAGATCAAAGGGCAAGAAAGATGATCAGTCTGGAGTGACATGGAGCAGTGACGTCACACCCAGGGTGACATGGACCCAAGTTTGGCGTGCCACATGTCCCCTGGATTTGTGTGTATCACATACCTTATAGACCCATTGATACGTGACACATGTCACCCTTAGCCCCTTCTGCATGTCAACCCCTGGTACGTGCCCACCTAGCCAGAGTGGTTGGTGAAGTGATCAGAACTCTGGGATTCTGGGACTTCGGGACTCTGGAGGATTTGGGGTGTAGTATTGTAGAGAGACAAAAATGCCCGAAGGCCAGAGCCACGTGGCAATTTTATGGGACTTCGGGACTTTGGGACTATGGGAGGTCTCGTGCGTAGACAATAAAGAGGCGTGCAACGCCGAAGTGTTGAAGCGTTGAAGTGTCGAATTCTCTATTGGCCTGCGTGTTAGACAAAGATTGAGTCTAGTCGTGGGATCAGACGGTGAAGGGACTTCCACTATGGATGAAGGAACTTGGAGAAAATACGTGTGAGGTGGATCCATGTGGGCGCCACATGGCCTTTGACCCATAAAAGCTTAAAGAACTTGGGAAGGGTGTATCTACTAGTCCGAAGCTCGGATTTGAGCGTGGAGGTAGTGGCTGGAGAGTTCTGGACGAGAAGGACGTGATATAAATCCCGCAATTAAGATTTGGGATAGTTAAGGAAATCGAAATTATGATGCCCCACCCCTTAAAAGAGCATTTAAGGGGTCATGTGTGTTACATTGCTTGAGAGTGGTGCTACTTGCGACATGGCATTTTAGAGAGACTTTTTGAAGAATTGAATGAAAATGTAGAGGATGTAGTATACTTTACAGATAGAACCAGTCTTAAACAAGTAGGAATTGGCACCATCAGGTTCAAATTGCATGGATTCCTAGACTTTCTTATGCATGATGTTCTCTATCTTCCTAAGTTATGGAGGAACATGTTGTCACTTGTGCACATTCGACATCACGGCCATACTATTCACATGTTTGATGGATGATTTGAAATAAGGAGGTCATATGACAACATGGTCATCATGAAAGGATGGGAAGATGATAGATTGTTGGACCTGAAAGGGACATCTGCACAGACACAGAATTATGCATACCTTTCTCACCATGACGAAGTTACATTGTCTTCTAGCCTCTTGTGGCATGTTATATTTGGGCACATCAATTATTATAGTCTTCCTATGTTGAAGAAAAATGGTGTTTCTAGTTTGCCTACCATTCCAAGGAATTTAAAGCAATGTGATGCATATATTCTTGGTAAACATAGCAAACAACCTTTCCATGATTCCACTTCAAGAGCAAAAAGAAATCTAGAGTTGATATACTCTAATTTGTGTGGCCCCATACATGTTCCATCCACTTTTGGTAATAAATATATCATGAATTTTATTGATGACTACACCAGGATGTGTTGGGTTTATTTGTTGAAATATAAATCTCAAGCATTTGAAACATTTAAAAATTTTCATTTAAAAGTTTTCAGGGGATCAAATTTTGCTCAAAAATTCAAATTGCTCGGAATTGCTTCAAATCGAACGAGAGCATAGGCCTCATCGTTGTGAACCCAACGCAACTTGTTTCATCTCAAACGGACGTCAGGAGCGAGAGATATTGCAATATGTTCATAAAGTCAAACAGGCAAAAAAAAATGATGTTGATTGTACAGTCCGTACATGCTGATGTGGCAGGGTCGTACGACCGTACAGAAGTGACGTGGCATATTATGATTGGTAGGCATGGTCGAATCAGATGGTGACATGTGGCATTTCGTTGGCTAGTGGTAAGGTGCCATGTGGCCCAATCATGGGCTGCCACGTGGCACCCCTTTATTGGTTCATGGGAAATTATGTAAAATTATTGGAGTCTATGGGGTTCGACCCCCGGACCTCCCCCACCGCATAGATTTCACAAACTCCGACTGACCGATGGGTTACACATTATGCCTTGTAATATATGTGATTTTAATTATATTTCAATTCGAATATTGTAACCGTTGGCAGGGGGTCGGACCAGGGCTTAGCCCCGGCCCGCGGTCATTTGATTTCATATGTGACCATACCATATATGGTATAGCCCGACAATTGGATTGGCATGGAGTTTATATTACATATCCCGTGGTTCTATGTTGCATTCCATATGCACACGACCGAAGTGGGGAGTTGGCACGGTTGTAACCGTTTGGCCCCTTTTGCCTATACGCGCGGTCGTATGAACCCCTATGTGCCCAGGTGCTAGGCGGTTAGGGGCTAGTGCACCCTTAACCGTCCTATGGTTTGCACCGTTGGTGCGGTTGCAGCCGATGCTGGGTTTTCACGCTATTTATTGTGTGTGTGCCAGGTTCATTCAGAAAGGGTGCAATTTGTAGATGCAGAGACAACAAGCTTGAAGGGGAAGACTTCCAGGAGGCCTAACTTCTTCATTTTTCGATCGATTGAGGTGCCAAAAGAGCCCAGACAGGGGTTTTTGGACGCTCTGAAGCCATTGGAGCAGTCAGTTTGTCATTTTGAGCTTTGTAAGACATGTTTTTGAGCATGTTTTGAGCAATTAATAATAATGATCCATTGGAAGTTGGACCAGGAGATGTAGCCCAAGAGAGGGGTGAACTCCTTTATCAATTGTTGTGTTTATGTCTTTATGTTCAATGATTATGCTACTGTCTATGTGTATTTTTCATAAGTAATCCATTAATCTATGTGTTGCAAACTGATCCATTTGCTTTAAACACATAACATTTACATTGCAATAATTTCAAGTATTTCAAGTCTTCTTCATTTTTAGATCAAGTTGGTATCAGAGCACTGGTTTTTGAAGACTTGATTGTTTGCAA
>ML807960.1:0-24782 GCA_009831015.1 Picea engelmannii
CCCACGAATATTCCCTTATTCCCTGAGGGTTCTAATTTATTCCTTTTGTCCTTGGGAATGTGAGAGTAAACAAGACATCCAAATATTCTTAGGTTTTCCACATTAGGTTTCTTACCTGAAAAGGCTTCTTCTGGAGTCATATCATTCAATATGTGGTGAGGACTTCTGTTCTAAACATATATTGTTGTCATGGTTTCTTCTCCCCATAATAACATGGATAAACCTTGATCGTTTAGTAGTGCTTTCACAGTTTCTTAAATAAATTTGTTCTTTCTTTCTGCTACACCATTTTGTTGAGGGTTATGAGGAACAATCAGCTCCCTCTTAATCCCTACTAATTTGCAGAATGCAACGAATTCCTTTGATGTGTATTCTCCTCCATTATCTATTCTTAAGGTCTTGATTTTCTTGTTCGTGAGGTTCTCTATCTCTGCTTTGAATTCTTGAAACTTGTTGAATACTTCGTCCTTTGTCTTCAGAAGATATAACCAAGTCTTTCTTGAATAATCATCTATGAAGATTACATAGTAAAGAGAACCTCCTAGAGATTTGACTGCCATCGGGCCGCAAACATTTGAGTGTATCAGATCTAGAATCTCCTTAGATCTATTGTTGCTTCTTGGGAATGGTTTCTTGATATTCTTTCCAAGAGCACATCCTTTGCAAATTCCTTCATGTGTAGACTGAAATTCTGGTACTCCTTCAAACATATTTTTGAGAAAAGGCAATGCTTGATGGTTAATATGAGTGTACCTTCTGTGCCAAAGTTCATTGGGATTGACTTCATCATGTACAAGGGATTCTTCATTTTGTTCTAGTAGTCTGTATAGATTTCCTTCACGGGTTCCAATAACCCTAGCTTTCTCTATGCTAGAGTATTTATGCCAAGATAACACTTTTCCATCTACGAAAGCTATTCTGTTTCCTCTGTATTCTAGGAAATATATGGATACAAGATTCTTGTCTAAACTAGGTACATATAAGACATTGCTCAAATGAACATTGTTACCTATTTTCAACTTGATGGAGGCTTGTCTAAATCCTTCAACTGGGTAAGTGCTTTTTTCTCCAAGCTCTACCTTGTACAATGTCTTCTTCTCATTTAGATTTGAGATTCTGGCTTCATATCCTGTCATATGCCTAGAAGATCCACTATCAATTATCCACATGTCATCTTCAATCGTTCATGTGAGTGTTGAGTAGTGTAGATGACTATTCTTTTCACTCGTGACTTCGATTGACTGGTGACTGGTCATGCCTTGATCCAAAACTTCAACTTTGATGTTTCTTCCTTCTGAGTGTGCCAAGAGATGTGTTGGACCAAGGAGCACTTGAATACCTTCTTCTTGAACGATATGTTCCATCACAAGCTGTTGGATCAGGTTTTTAGGGTTTCTGCAACTGCTCCTGCTAGTAACACTAGCTGCAGTGTCTTGGAAGTTGCTTCTGCTAGTAACCCTAGCGACAGTTCTTTAGCAAACTTAGTATCTTAATGGTTATGCTTCCTTCCAGCGGATAGACTAAATGAAGGAGGTGTGGGCCCATAACCTGTTAGAATGTGCTCATTTTACCATCGACAATATCACTATTGTCACCCAACCATAGGTCAAAGCCACCCTCTGGCACCTTGATCTTGACATAGAGAAGAATCCTAGTAGCAATACAATATCCAAGCAAGGATAATTTACCAAGCAAGAAGTAACCAAAGTTGATCAGAGAGTCCAACCCAAAAAGATAGAAGCAATAGGCTTTAGAACTGGTAGCAACACCTTCTCCAGAACTTGCGCACAAGACTGCCAGACTGTAGTGCGCACAAGTTCCTTTCTGCAATTCTGAGAAGTGTGTATCAAATGAATACTAGTGCCATGTATTTATACTAATCCCGGTAGACTACCTGGGATGACTTCTCATTCTGGGTACTAATTAATTCATATTAATTATCTCTCTCAGCCGACATCTCTTCTAGGGTTACATTCACTTCTTTTTCTTTTTTCCGAAATATTCTAATCTTGTCAAAGGTCACAATGGAGATTAATACCTCCGGAAGCTACCATAATATCAACATTAACGTCATAAGAGTGTTTCAGAAGAAAAAAGGAAGATGATAAATAGATAATGAACACAAAACTAACCATTAATTTAATTAGCGGTTGAAGTCTTTACATAGGCAAGATGAATAAAAACAATCTTTAGATATAGAATAATCAAGCCAAAACAGGGATCAAACCCCCCCTACTTTACATATGATTTTACATGATATTTATAGATCTATGAGGTAAAAACTAGATCCTACAATTTTGTATCTAATCTACTAAAGATAGACATAGATTGCACCTCCTAGGGTCGAATTTTCACTTAGTCAAATCAACAAGATTACAAAAAATCTGGAAAATTAGTCCCATACCTAAAATCTAGGGTTTGAAATTTAGAGCATTAAATACATTCAAATCAAATCAAATATTTGAGGATGTTTAGGAAAAATATCCTCCTTGAACATCCATGTTTCTTCCTGAATTCACACCTCCTCTTGGCACATGTGGAATCAAACTAAGGGCTAACTATCCCATTTCACAACATATGGCGAATTTCTGAAAAATGAGTTGTAAAGATCTGCTTATATCACCCAAAACATGACACATGTGTAAAACCCAAGGGATGTTTTTGTATATGAGCTTGTTCTTGAGAAAAACTTCTTTCATTTTTTCAAAATATCTCTCCATCTCCTCATAATATGTGCCCAAAGATGGTGACTAAAACAAGAAAATTCTTGTATTTTCAAATCTGAAAAATGAGTTGTAAATATCTGCTTGTATCTCCCAAACCATGACACTTCTATAAAAATTGAGGGAGGTTTTTATATATGAGCTCATTCTTGAGAAAAAAATCTTTTAGTTTTTCATAATACCTCTCTTTTTTGTCAGAGTTTGAGTTTTAAATTGACTGCAAAAACAACCATTTCCAAAAAAATCCCCTGTTTTTTGTTTTCTCCTTTTTCATACAAGACTGCTCCAAAACTCTTTTCTAAAGATAAAAACTGGTTTATTGTATTTATTTTAGGGTTTGGAATAGTGCCATTATCATGTTTCACCATCATCCATCACAAAAAATTCAGCACTGTGTCATTTGTTGAAAAATAGGCTCCTACAAGTGTCCCTGTAGCGCCTGCATATTTCTTGTGTGGAGAGTTGTGGGAACTTCCTGTAGCACCCTTTTAAAACCAGATTTTAACATACTTAATTCTTTTTTCTTGTCCAAGTTACATCCAACATTATCCATAGGGAGATAAAACCTTAAGTGCATTAAAACAAAAATGATTTCTTCAAGCATCAGTCAACTTTAGTCAAAAATTAGGATTTGCATAGAAATTTAAGCTCTCAAATTGAAATCTCTCCCTAGAAGATAGATTTAGTTGTCTCAGCTAATAGATCAGGGTTGTTTCTCCTTGTTTTCTTTGTTTGAGTACGATTTTTTATTTTATTTGGCTTATCATCTTCAGATCTAGTCATAGGTTTTGGGCCTTTCTTGTGTTGTTTACTTTGTTTCCTCTATTCTCTTGCAGAAACTCTTTCTTTTTCTATAGGAACCTTTAACAAAATATGATGAGGATTTATAACCTATACAAAAAATGGGTAATGAAGAAAGTAAGGGGTGAGAGATAAAACTTTGTAGAACATAAGAGGTGTTAACACCCTAGATCTCCAAGGGATCATTGATAAGCATTCCAAATTATTTGAAGATATTCCCAAAGGCATTCCACCCACTCGCGATCATGATCATGCTATTCTCCTAATTCCTGGGAGTGTTCCTCCTAACATCAGACCTTACAGATACCCTTATGCCCAGAAGAGTTAAATTGGGCATATGGTTGAAGAAATGTTAGAGGCTGGCATTATTAGACCTAGCCAAAGTTCTTACTCTACATCAGTGGTAATGGTACTCAATAAAGAGGGATCATGACGTATGTGTCCAGATTATAGAGAGCTCAACAAGATCACCATTAAAGATAAGTTTCCCATTTCTATCATTGAGGAACTGTTATATGAACTACATGGAGAAATCTACTTCACAAATTTGTATCTTCGTTCAGGGTATCATCAAATTAGAATGAAGGAAGCATATATCCCAAAAACAACATTCTGAACTCATGAAGGACATTATGAATTTTTGGTCATGTCTTTTGGCCTTACGAATGCACCTTCAACATTCCAAAGGTTGATGAATTCTATTTTCAATCCCTTCCTTCTAAAATTTGTGTTAGTATTTTTTGATGATATACTAATCTATAACAAGTCTTGGGAGGATCATGCTCGACATGTTGATAGGGTGCTACATCTACTAAAGAAACAACAGTTATATGCCAAACCATCCAAATGTTTATTTGGGGTGAAGGAGGTAGAGTATTTGGGTCATATTGTATCTCATGAAGGTGTCAAGGTAGACCCTAACAATATTAATTTCATGATGGACTGATCGATTCCCAAAACATTGAATAATCTTAGAGGATTTTTCGGTTTGACAGGTTACTACTGCAAGTTTTTTCGAAACTATGGAAGAATAATAACACCTTTAACTGAATTAAATAATAAGTATTCATTTTCATGGACTCTAGAGGCAACTCAATATTTTTAAAAACTTAAAGAGGCGATGTGCAAAGCTCCTTTCTTGACCACACCAGACTTCACAAAAACCTTTATTGTGGAATGTGATGCCTCAAGAAATGACATTGGTGTTGTTCTAATTCAAGAAGGAAGGCCCCTTTCTTTTGAAAGTCGTACACTCAAGGGAAAGGAATTACACAAACCCATTTATGAGAAGTAAATTAAGGAAATACTACATGCATTGAATCAATGGCGCCCTTACCTAATAGGTAGGCACTTCAAGGTAAAAACAGATCATGACAGTCTTAAATACTTCTTGGAACAAAGACTATCTTCAGAAGAACAACAAAAATGGGTGACCAAGATGTTGGGTTATGATTTTGAAATCATCTACAAAAAAGGGAAGCAAAATTTTGTGGTAGATGCACTCTCAATAAAGGATGAAGATGTTGAGGCCTTTCTTTATGCAATCTCGATCATCCAACCTGATTGAATAACAGAAGCAAGGGATGAATGGAAGAATGACGAAAAAGTGTGGACTCGCATTCAAAGGTTGTAGTAGGATTCCAGTGCATCAGATACATTTACATGGGAAAATGATTCACTATGGTACAAATATCACTTATATTTATGCAATAAATCCCAACTCAAAGAAAAGGTACTTTTGGAATTTCACACCTCTCTGGCAAGAGGGCACTCAGGATTTTTGAAAACCTATCACAGGGTCAAGAAGGAATTTTTTGGGATGGCCTTAAAACTGATGTTCAAATGTTTATAGAAGAATATTTGGTTTGCCAACAAAATAAGGTGGAAAAAATTAAGACCCTGGGTCTTTTACAACCATTATCCATCCCAAGACAACGTTGGGAGGAGTTTTCCATCGATTTCATCATAGGGTTACCAAAGTCTAAAGGAAAGAGTGTCATCATGGTGATTGTTGATAGACTAACCAAATACACACACTTTTGTGGACTCTCTCATCCTTTCAAAGCCAACACATTTTCCACTGCATTCATGGAGACAGTTCAAAAGATACATGGAAGCCCAAATATTATTGTAACTGACAAAGATCCCATCTTCACTGGACATTTTTGGATAGAATTATTTTCTTGTTTGGGTACTCAATTGTATCATAGCTCATCTTATCATCCTCAATCTGATGGACAAACTAAGATTTTGAAAAATTGTCTGGAAGGATACCTCTGTTGCTTTGTCTCTCATAAAAAAACACAATGGTTCAAGTGGTTACCCTTGGAAGAATGGTGGTATCACACTTACTTTCATACTGCAACAAAAATGACACCTTTTATGGCGCTCCATGGATATCACCCACCGTCCATAACTTCTTCTCTAAAAGAAAAATCTAAGGTTCAAGTAGTGGAAGATCACATCAAGCATCAACAACAAGTTCTCCAACTCTTAAAGGACAACCTGACCATTGAACATAATCGCCTGAAACAACAAGCAAATCAACATCACAGTGAAATAAGTTTTGAAGTAGGGTATTGGGTATTTTTAAGACTACAACCATACAAATAGATGTCCCTCAAGAAAGCTAAGAAGGATAATAAATTATCACCAAAGTACTATGGTCCTTATAAAGTGTTGTAAAATATTGGTACTGTGGCATATAAATTGGAGCTACATGCATCTTTGTGAGTACACCCAGTTTTCCATGTTTCATGCTTAGAGAAGGTTATAGGTGACAAGATCCTAGTTCAAACTATTTTTCCATAACTTGACGAGGAAGGAAAAATCATATTGGAGCATGAAGCTATCATTGAAATAATGATTCTCTAGCTGAGAAATAGATCAATTTAAGAGTATCTCATTAAGTGGAAGAAACTACCTGCTGAAGATTCCACTTCAGAAGATGATTCTTTTATACATAAGCATCCAAAATTACTCAATCTTTGTAGACACCACTTTTTTGAAGGGGAGGGGCATGTTAATCCCTAAATAGTGGCACATTACCCCTTAAATGGGGCATATTACATTAATATTGTTACTTTATTTATGTCAGCTTAGGTCCATTAGTTGCAATTGTACCTCCTAGTCTCCTATATATACCAAGGAGACCTTTTCATTTGGAATCATCTTGTATTTTTGAATTCATATGATGTATAAGGAGTTTCCTCCTCAAAAAGGCTTATTATTTGAATTTATCTCTTTCTAAAGGAGTTGAGTACTTATTCTGAGTACACAAAAATTACCATCAATCATATTGTAGTTGATGAAGGTGCTTCGACATCCGTGATGTCTCTAGCCTATTGGAAAGACATTGGCTCTCCACCCTTGTCTCAATCCATGACTATGTTAACTAAATTTGATGGGAATTATTTTAGATCCAATGGTATCCTTCCTGGTTTAGTTTGGTGGAAAGACTGTGGATATCGAGGTCGAGTTGGTTGATGCACCCCTCAACTACAACCTTTTATTAGGGCATAATTGGTCTTATTCCATGACAGCTATTGTGTCGTCAGTTTTCCATGTTATATGCTTTCCTTATGAAGGGAAGATCATGATGATTGACCAATTGTCCTTTGCACATCCTATTCCTACTACATCATCGGGGACCACGATCCCTATTATTGATAATTCTCAGCATGAAACTGAGAATGTTGGTGTCGTGATGTATTCCTCCTTGATGGGTACTTTTGATTTCAAAGCACCAATTCCACATATTAATTCCATTTCTAGTGAGTATTCATCGTCGATGAGGTCCATTCCTTTCCGTACTTCATATTTCAAAGACCCTTGGACCCTACCTTCTGTGACTATGTCGTATGAAGGTTAATCGCACATTGGGATGGAAATGCCATTATCAACAACAAAAGTTGTGTATTAGGTTGCTCTAAACACTATTATTGACCCAGATCCTTCCTCCATGCCGACAGATCAGGTGGATCCAGTTTTAGAGCCCATATGGGCTGCTCAATCATCTTGTTCACATGATTTCCTCGACGATACTTTGCCTTCGGATGAAGGAATCTTAGAGGCCATGTCTAGTCCTGATAAGCCTTGGGACTATATGCATCATTGATCTTATTTTCTCCCGTAGCTTGTTAGGATTGAACAATATGACTTTAGATCTACCATGAGTGAGATGGTCAGTCACGTTGTGGTTCCATTAGATACATATGGTATTTATGCAGAAGGAAACATGGAAAATACTTCTCCTATCATCGTGATCGACATCTCTTGTACCCCTGGTAAAATCGAGAATGTATATATCGGTGTGGATTGTTCGCCTGAAGAAATTCATATCTACACCGATCTCTTCAAATAATTGAGAGATATATTCACTTGGGCATATGAAGAGATGCCAGGGATCGACCCAATTATTCTCGAGCATGAAATTAAGACTTATCTTAATGTTAAACATGTTTAACAACATCTTAGAGATGTTAATCCTAGAAAGGCCCCCACTATTAAGGAAAAATTATAAAAGCTACTCAATGTTGGCTTCATCTACATGGTTCCCTTGACCGAATGGGTGTGCAACCCCATTCCTGTAGATAAAAAGAAAGGAATTGTCATGGATTTTAGAGACCTTAATAAAGCATGTCCTAAAGATAACCTCCCCACTCCGTTCATTGACCAGATTATTGACGAGTGTGTGGGAAGCAAAGTATTTTCCTACATGGACATATTTTCTAGGTATAATCAAATTTATATCAAACCCGAGGATAAACACAAGATGACATTTATTTGTCCTTGGGGTACCTTTGCATACCGGAAAATTCCTTTCAGTTATAAAAACGTCAGAGCAACCTTCCAACGTGCCATGACCTTTTCATTTTAAGATTTTTGACATATTGTCGAATCTTACCTAGATGAACTCGGTGCTCACTCTCGCAAGAGGGTAGATCACTCAACTCACCTTTGATTAGTATTTGAGAGATTTCATTATTATCTCATTTGGTTGAACCCTCACAAGTGCATCTTTTGCATTAGGTCTTCTCATCTTTTAGGATTCTTAGTGTATGAGCATGGGATCACAGTGGATCCTATGAAGGTTGAGGCAATACTTCGTTTGCCTCCCCTGTGCAAAATTTGAAAAATTCAAGGTTTCATAGTAAACTATGCAGATATAACTAAAGGTTTCATGCATATTTTGAAGAAGGACACTCTATTCATATGGAATGAGTGAGCCTATTAATCCTTTGATGCTCTGAAGAAAGCTTTGGTATCGACACCTCTGTTGAAGCCCCCGAACTACAATAGAGACTCTTTTCTTATATTGCCATGTCTGAAGGGATGATTGGTATGGTATTTGTTCAGGAGGAGGATGAGATCCATGCGCATGTTGTCTGTTACCTTATTCTGAATATATTTGGTCCTGAAGTCAAATACTCTCATGTAGAGAAGCTAGCATTGGTCGTCATGCATGCAGTTTAGAGATTACAACATTATATCTTACTCTAAAAAAAAATCGTGGTTGTGGATATCAATCCATTTTAATACGTCCTTACCAAGTGTATCATAGGGGGTAAATACAATAAGTGGATTTTTATTTTGCAAGAATTTGATCTCGATTTTGCTTCGGTGAAATCCAAGAAATCATTAGTTTTTGAAGGACTGATGTCAAACTTCCCTAGACTGGATGAGGATATTTTTCATGATGATTCATTTGCAGATGAACACGCATTCCTTATCTCATCTTCAGAACCCTAGTATGGAGATATTTTAATCTACCTTCAAACCTTGAAGCTTCCCCAATATCTGTCAAGAGATGACCGATGACATATACGTCATCATGCTAAGAACTACCTTATTATCGGCGACACTTTGTATCATCAAGGGGTGGATAATATCTTGCATCGTTGCTTGGATCAAGAGGAAGTTGAATCCATTCTTAATGAATGTCACAGTGGGGATTGTGGTGTTCATTTATCAGGGCTTGTGACATCCCAAAAGATATTGCGATCCGATTATTTTTTGTCGTCAATTTTTAAAGATTGCATTGAAGCGGTCAAGAAGTGTCACCCTTTCCAGGTGTTTGCTGGGAAAATGTTCTCACACCCAACCGCTCTTCACCCAATCATCATTGTCAGTCCCTTCACTAAGTGNGGGGGGATTTCATGAACTACAACCTAGCGTCGGCTCAGGGGCACCATCATATTATCGTGTTCGTGGATTATTTTACTAAATGGGAAGAGGCCATGCCAACCATTAAATCCGATGGTAAGATTGCAACATTTTTTGTGTTCAATCATATTATAGCCCGGTTTAGAATCCCAAAAGAGATTGTCATTGATCATGGCAATCACTTCCATAATGAGATGATGTGAAAGTTAGCATCAAAACTAGGTTTTACACGTGATCATTCTTCCCCTTATTATCCCCAGGAAAATGGACAGGTAGAGGCTATGAATAAATCTCTCAAGACCATTTTGCAGAAGACAGTCAGCCAAAGTAAATCGGATCAGCATGTGATGCTTTACCCTACACTTTGTGCATATCAAACTATGGTAAATACTTCCATTCGTTTCTCTCTTTTTCAGTTAGTACATGGTGTGGAGTTGATTCTTCCTATTGAATGTGAAATCCCTTCTCTTAAACTAGAAATTGAGCTCCTACCTGACACATCTGATCTCTAAAAATTCCTCATGCACCTAGATCACCTTGATGAACAACGTCGAGATGCCTCTATGGCTATCGAAGCGAATAAACAACATCTTAAGGTTCAGTACAATAAGTTTGTCTGTCCCAAATAGTACGCTAAGGGTGGCTTGGTTCTCCTTTATGACCAAGCCAAAGAACCATTGGGGGCAGGGAATTTCAACCCCGTGTAGCATTGTCCTTATATCGTGCGACATGTCTTAGAGAAAGGAGCCTACAAATTAGAGGATTAAGAGGGGAATATGTTGGACAAGCCCATAAATGGGCTCTACCTTAAAAGGTATTACGCTTGAGCCCTTAAACTCGGGCATGACCTTTGCATATTAGTGTATCTTAGTGTATATACTTCTTTATCTTTTCTTTTCCCGAGTCTTGGTTAAGCTCTTTTTCGACTCCCAAAAAAACAAAAATATTGTAGAGTGAACTTGTCTCTTTCATACTCGTTAAATGGTTTTGAAATGACATCTAATTGGTATAAGTTTAACCATTTTCTGAACCAAGTAGACTAATTATCAAAAATGAATACTCTAGTCACCATTGGCTATAAGAGTTCTCCTGGGTTTTATTTTATACCTTTTCAGGCCTAGGGGACTAAATATACGAAAAAGAGAATCTTGAGTTAAGTTGTAATTGCATTCCATCATCTTGCTTGCATTATTGAGCCTATTGTCGGTTCTTTATTTCTTGTTATAAACCTCTTTCCTCAACAATTTGCATCACTAGCCAAGCAGTGCCTTCCATATATCCTTTGCAGCTTGAAACCCTTTACCCATAGAGGAAACATCCCCCCCGAGTGTCCATGCCCCACATGCACTTCCTTGCATTGAGCATAGGTATGTTCCATTGCTTGGAAATAGTTTCTTATTCCCGACACTTGTTTCCTCTCATGTATCATAGCATTTCTTTGCTTATGAAAAAACCGAAAAAATATGAGCGGGAAAAGAATACTATCTCTTATCGGCAGCATTTGTGTCTCCTTTGAATGGAGCACAAATGCTTGAGTCCATTTTCATCCAAGGTTTTGCTATAGCATGAACTTAGGAGCTGAGCTCATTACTTAGAGTTTACTCCTCCGACTAGTTATTCTTCTAGTCCCTATGGAGAGTTTGTTGATGCCTCCTGCGTCGCAAACTTTTATCAATGATCATTATCAAGTCTATGATGTCCGATTTATCCATATGTATCATTCTCTTGTTCAAAGAAATTTTTATGTGTTGTCCATTCCTCAGAACTCTTGACTTTTCATGTCGAACATACCCTCAATATATCTCAGAATCACATAAAGTTGTTGTCCTACCTTGCACCCTGGGCCTACTTTCATCATTGGTAGGTAACCTTGAACCTAACAAATGGAATATCCACATTGGTCACTGACTAGGGGGTTTCCCTTGTGTTTGATGACAAGAAATCTATTCACATTGGGATTCAAGCAATGTCTTGGATTCCATTAGCCCTATTGGTGGTTTCCTCGCCTTTGTTAGTTATTTTCCTTATTGGATTCTATTCAGAGGGTCTCTTTCATGCACTACTTTTATATGGTGCATGCGAGAGATGCACATGGTCATTGGTTCATGAACATCCTATTCGTCTGAGCTCCTCCTAATCATCAAGATATTTCTTTGTACCTCGCGTTGGATGATGAGAGATTCCTTAATTCTCTCCTTTAAACATGTCTCCTTCCATCAAATTCAGCTCATATATTCTGGAAACGAGACCTGGAGTCCTATGAGTACCTAGAGGCTTGCAGTCATCAGTGGCAGGTTCTCCCACCATCGACATTTGGTAATACATCAATGCCTCTTGATCGATGGATTTCAAGTGTTCGACCTCAACACCCTTATTCACACTTGTGGAATGTACTTGGTTCCTTGACACCTACTTTCATTATTGGTGGGTTGTCTCACGTCGTTTAACAATATACCTTAATGACCAATAATCAAACGAAGTCTCATTGTGTTCGAACTCAACTCATCTATTCACATGATGTAGACTTGCACCTTTGATGAATAGTGTAGAATACCTCCAGCTTACAGTAGTAGCATCCCATATCTTTTGTTTTCTTTCATTGGACCAGTACATATATGACTTAAGTGATTATGGAAGATCAGATTGTATTCCATTTTATACAGATATATTCAGTTGATTTTAAGACTGGGGACCACTCTGTCTTGTTCGTGACTATGACATCATATGGAATATGTCCACTTTGTATTTCCCATTCATGGCCATGAACAACTATTTGATATATATCCACATGGATCTGCAGTGTAATTCATATTGGAAGCCACGTGTACAAAGTCATTATGGATTATAGTATTCTCATTAGTAACTAGTACTTTCAGTTGCATCTTCATTACTCCACTCTTGGGAATTATAATGTATTTCATCCATCACATATAGTCCTATGACCTCACACATTAGGGGGAATATGTTACAACAAAATTTTCCTCACTCCATGCAGCTTGCTTAGATGGCTTTCCATTTCCCTTTGCAGAATTGAAGACCCCTTTTTGTTCACTCTAGATCTAAAATACATGTTTTTTTACATATACGCACCCTATTGGTTATACAACAAGAATATACACAGGTTGATCCACTACATCCCGCGTACATTGGATTTGGTGCTCAAAAATTAAAAATTATGTCAGGTTTCCATGCCATGTCATGAGATCCATGATCCTTTACCTTCCATTTACTAGAAATGCTCTGACTCATCCCTTTAGTTCCATTTGGAGGCTATAAATTGAGACATATACAATCCCAATAGAGGATTCAACTTTGAAAGCAAAGATACTCTAGAGAAATTTCACTTGGTATTGAGTCTACATCCCTTTGTCCTTGAAATTCTGAAATTCTCGTGTTCAGCCCCCAAGCTCTTCCCACTTTATGATGGAGAACCTCATTGACTCCTACATCTAATCTTTCCTTTGTGGAGAATTGAAGTGGTGGAGGCCTAGATGGAGGCACTTAGTTTCTCAGTTCTGATATGTGTCGTTACAGAACTTTGTCACCTATGTACTTATGTTGAATACTTTAATAGAAATACTATTTTCTCGTCCAATTGATATCTTGCAAATATTTGAATTAATTTCCATGGGTGTATTAATCATGTATGTTAATGGATTATGATAATTTATATGCTGACATTATATAGTATCACCACATGCTTGAGTATCTTGGTTTTTGAGGACAAGTTGGAGGTATAAATCTTTGGGTCGCGTGCTCAACTATGGTCTTCTTCGAACGTCCAAACGAGGCAGGCTCTTAGCCTTGTCTTGTTATCATTTCATTTATATAGGATACTTGAGATTAGAGTTTATTTATGGGTGTCATTTCATCTGTTGTGGTTTTCCCCTAGCCATAGAGAGATTTTCTTCATAACAGTTTTTCCAACCAATCCATTCCAATTAGGATATCATAATATCCTAATGGGATGATATTCATATCAGCTTTAGTACTCACTCAATTAATATTTATTGGAAAACTTCTAACAACCTCATTGATCCTTCTTTTGGTTCTAGTGGCTAGTTGAACCAAACTTGATTTCTCAAGCTTAATTTTCTCCAAATGTAATCTATCCACTATTTTAGGATCTATGTGACAATGGATTGCTCCTGAATCAATTAAAATAATAATAGGCTGATTAATGATCTTACCTTCCACCATGATCATATCGGGTTGGTACTTTTCTTTTCGATCTTCTAAGGCTGCATATATTATTCCCATGTATTCTACTTTTGTAGACTCTTTGATGGTGTGCATGGTATTTGTTTTGTCTTCTCGATGACTACAATCCTTATACATGCGATTTTATTTGCATCCCCAACATTGGATTGGTGGTCTTCCTCTTTTTCCCAAGGATTCTTCCTTCTTGGGCTCATTCTTAGTAGATTGTTCTTGTTGATTTGTATTAGGATCATTTATGTTGAAAGGAGTTTTAAATCCCTTCCTCCTCTAATCGAATTTATTCTTCTTCTTATCCTTCCAAGATTTTTGCAAGGATTCTCCGCCCTTTCCTTGCTCATACAAGTATTTTTCCTTCCTGATGGTTTCTGTCAACGTTTTGGGCTTATCATATTGAATATTATAAAAGGATGACAATCCACTCAAAAACCTCTATATCTTTACCTTCTCATAATTGCTAAACCCCGTGTACTTCAACAATCCCAAGAACTTATTTTTATATTCTACCATGGTCATGCTTCCCAACCTAAGTTCAAATAACTCTTGTATCTTCTTGTCATAGAATTTCTTTGAAATATACTCCTAAAAATATCTATTGAATTGATTCCAAGTGATCATACTCTCATTAATGTGCTCAACTTTCTTCAACTGATCCCACCACATAACAATTTTCCCATGCAAATGATATGTGACAATTCTAGCTTCTAGGTTAGATGAGTAGTTGTGAAATTGAAAATACTTCCTGATTCCAAGAAACCATGCTTCAACATCATCTTCCCTTTCTCTTTCACCATCAAAGGATGGTGCCTTGAATTTCCTTAGTTCTCCTTACAAACTTTCCAATTCATGTCTTCTTCTTTGGTGCTTAATGGGAGACACTTATGGACTGCTTATGGAGTCTTCCGATCAAAGAATTTCCTTGTTGAGTAAGGAGGTGATTGTTGTCTATGATTCCTACTATAACTTCTTGAATAACTATCTATTTTGTAGTTATATCTTCTTTCATGATGTTTCCCTTCTTCCTCATGTCTTGAGCCTGATCCCTTCTTTGCTTGCCTATGCAACTAATTTAGGCCTTGCATCATGTTGGCCCTTGACCAAGTTTTGGAGAACCTTGGTTGTGTTTGACCATTTCTTGGACATCGACAGGTTGTTCGAAGACGGAGCGCCTAGGCAAAGCGGAGATCATGGGATCTCGCCCCCTTTTACAGGATTTTTGGGTTTAGGGTTTATGTAAAGGGTATGGGATGTCTGCCCATGGGTTTATCCATGCTTAAGCCCTATTTGTAATGTATAAATAAGCAGTTAGGCGATATGAGTAGAATTCAAGTTCTTGAGACCTAGTAGGGTCGATGGCTTAGTGATAATGTTAGCGATGTGCAAGAAGATGTGTTAAGGCTTGCAGAGCTAAGTGCAAATGTTGTGTAAGAGGCTTTGTGCACAAACTGTGTAAGGCTTTGTACTGTGACCTAACTTGAGGAAGAAGGATCTGGCAAGGTGCGTGCAGATCTCCTGTCCTATGCGGAGTTGAATTTGTGGCTCTATGCATGTAAGAAGATTGGAAGAAGCAAATAAAAGAGGAGAAGAGTTGGTGGATGTAGCCCCACGCTGGGGTGAACCACATATATTCTGTGTTGTGGTTTCTTTTTGCGATATGGTTGATATGTTATTGATATGATTTATGCTTAGTGTTGTAATCTTTATGTATGTTAGATGAATCTGATGTAGTAGATTAGTGCTTAACAATATGAATGAAGGTTAGATCTATTATGATGTTATGTGATGAATGGTTAGATGTGCTTAGACCTTGATGAATACTGCGTTGTTATGTAATTAGGATTTTTTCCTGCAATGTGAATAAGGGTCAAAGAATAATAAATGTTAATTGCTAAGTGCCCTGTTAAGTATTGTGATCACATATCTATGTCCCAGCTAGGTTGTAGACACTTGAGTCCTACAACCCCCCCTGCCTCTACCTTGGGTGAGACTTCATCTGCTTCACAGGTGTTCCCGAAAGGGCTGGTAGTTAGGGTTTTGTTGGTGCGTTGTTGAAGCATTGAACCCTGGGTCTTTCCCTGTGCCAACAAATGGTTCCATTGTCGGGACCTCAAACTATTATTGTTGGGAACTGAAGAAAAGAGAAAGCTATGTGCGTAGATCTTTTGTTGTAGTGCACAGTGTTCTACTTGACTTTTGAAGCTCTGTGCTAAGAATGGAATCGGATCTGAAGAAAAGAGGTAAGATCTTAAAGATGTGTTCTCTAATAAAGGTAAGATAAGTGGAAATTTTGGTTTCTAAAGAATGGATCTGCGTATGTTTGATAGATTTCACACTAGTCTGAAAACTAGGGCACAAGTAGAAGAAAGAAGATTTGATATGAATAGATCTAATAAAGTTAATGAAAGATATGTTATTCCTATTCATAGAAATAATTTTTAGACTAACAAGTGTATGCAGGATCCTAGAAAGACCTTTTTGTGGGTCCATCACTGTGATCCCAATGCACAGTACAAGAAAGGTTGGGGATCATTTAAGAGAAAGAGAGGATTGACTCTTTGTTATAGTTGCAGAAGACCGAGATATCTTGCTAAGGAAGGCCCTGGTAGAGGTCCTATTTGTATTTGTTGTAAATTTGTTGGTCATGAGGTTTTGGACTGTCCTAGAATGATTGCTAAAGTTGAAAAGATGAACATAAAACAAGAAAATCATGAAGAAGGTCAAGAGACTAAGAATATACTAGAGAACCAAAAAGAATCAGAGTCTATATTATTGAAGATGAAAGAAACACTGAATGATCACAGAAACATCAGTTTACTAGAGATCTTAAAAGAGAAGCAATGCATAGAAACAAGAATAGAAGACTTCGACATAGACTGTGTATTGGATGTAGAAACACAGGTGAACATTATGCCAGAAAGTACTTGGGAAATTTTGGGAAAGCCTGCTATGATTCCTTCATTGCGAGGAATAGGATTGTTTAAAGAAAATATGATAACCCTATGTGGAAGACTTACTTATGTACCTATGAGTGCTTATGGAACATCGATAGAAGAAGAATTCAATGTCATTAAGTTTGTTGAGAACAACGCTCCTTTTTCACTTTTGTTAGGAAGGACTTGGATTGAGAGAGATCATATCTGAAGGAAAGAAGAAGAGAAAGCTATGAACATAAAAATCAAGAATTAAGGGATTTCATGGCTTGGAGAATAGCACATTTAATAGAAGAATAGGAGGAAAAGTCGAAGCAACTGAGGGCCAGAGACCTGGCTGTCAAAGTTGAAAGAACTAAAAAAGGCTTAAATAACTTATCCATAGATAAGAGAAGAGCACCTACTCCAGAAATAGTAAGAGAAGAAGTATTAACCTCGAACCCTATGAAAGACCCTCAGCAGTGTGAAGTTACTATGCTAAGAGAAGATAATAAAAATAATGGAAAGAGGAATCCAGAGATGTAGATCATAGAAAAGAAAGAAAGAAATCTCAGTAAGAAGAAGGAAAAGATAGAAAAACTGCATGAGGTTCCAGTGAAGACTTCACATGAAGCAGGCTTTTAGAACTTGAACCTCGCCGAAATAGCAGAATAGCGCAGACTAGCACTTCTCCACGAAAAAGAAATATGACCATTGGAGGCATCCTAACCATTAGAATGACGATCTAGAATGGCTAGAAATGAAATTATTGTCAGAAAGATTGCCATTAAACCGTTGGGACTATGCCATAACGGTTGGATTGAAGCATTCCTGCCCGTTAGAGGAATCATTTATGACTTTGTCTATTTAATTTGTCGAATGTCTCACCGGGGACACTTTTGCAAATTGTGATTATCCAAGCCCATAGAGAACTGATTGTTATCACGTTGTGCTTAGTGAGACCTTGCCACCCGATTTTCTTACCTTGAGTGTTTTTCTACCTACCCGAGATATTTGATCTAGAGCATGCATGTCGAACGAACTTAGCACAATAGAGAAGTTTGTGGAGGATATATTGATAGACCTTATGGATGAGAACGTCATTTCCATAGGAGTACAAAATCCTTCGACGAGAGGATCGCAAGCATCCATGTCAACTGCACATCGATCTGGACCATCCTGAACTATGACAGAGAAAAGAAGTAACCACCACGACAACCTGGCGAATGCGAAGCTCATCCCGTCGGTCTTGACGGACTATATCCCACCTCTGGCTGGATTGGTTAGTCATGACAGTGTCTCGAGAGATTTTGACTACACACTGATCATTGCGTACCTCCTGAAGGGGATACGTGCAATTGGACCGTAATTGGGACATATTTTGACGCTCAAGATCAGTGATTTCAACTTCGGAGACGGAAATAATTATGGAATGCTCGCATCACATAAGTACTTGATAAGGAAAATGGGGAAGAAGTCGAAGATAGTCCCCCAGCCATGGACCATAGCCATCGTGATATCAACAATCATTAATGTGATGAAGATACCACACTTCGACAGACATCAAGAGGTTAACATGTGCGTTAAAATCCTCCTATCATGATTCCATGATGGGTACCTATGGTTGGATAGGTGCATTATTGTAGATCTGACAATGATCCACCGGATCACCGGATTGATCATGCAGGGACCAGACCCTCTCAATTTTTACCCAGGGAAGGTTGCAGATCAACCCTGGCGTAGTGAATAAAGGACACCTATGGCAATGTGGAGAAAGGGAAGCAGGGCTACAAGGTAGCCTCCATCCAAAATGGCGTAGTGCACCTAGCTTGTCAGTTGATAGCTGGTAATCTCATTAGGAAGAACAGACCGACGCAAGTCATGGGGTTCGTCGTCGACCTCGTAGGAAAGTGCATTGAAGGGATGCAGATGAATTGGGCGAGCTACCTTGTCAACCAGTTGGAGCAAGATTGTCGGGAAGCGCAAGACCAGGGCTACGATTTTCACATCGGCTAGTTGTTGATCCTCGTTGCCTTTGTCACTTGGGAGATCCCGGAGGGAGATACCTTCCCAGAAGTCAAGTCATTTGAACCACTGGTCGCGAGGTTCACCACCTTGTGGTATTTGAGCGATATGGTGAAGCAGTGGCAGTCGAACGATGTCTTCCACACTTACTATGTATAGCTCATGTGATCCATTGAGTCATTCCCTAGAATGACTCTGAATACACTCCATCGGTTTAGGCCACTTGCAAATTTCTATGCAAACCGACACTTTATATATATCATTGCGCGTAGGGATGGAACTAAGGAGGAGTTGCAGTAGTACCATAACTTAACTGATGAAGACATGGAGGAGATAACTAAGGAGTGTGGGCTGAATTCCTTGTACGAGTCGAGTAGAAGGAGCTCTCCAACCCTAATATCATCAAAAGTCTTGTGGTCACCGAAGAAGAATATGATGGACCCAGTAGCAACAAGAATAAAAAGAAGGAAGAGGTGCAGAAAATAAACAATGCATCAGAGGAAACTGCTTTGGAGTCACCTAGAGGAGGAGGAGATGACGAAGTAGACCTAAAAGAGGATGAAGGGGAAGAAGACAAGCAAGAACAGGGTGAAGTGACACCACCTAAATATCCCCTTACAGAGGTTGAGACGTCAAAGAAAAGAAAGGTTTCTCCAAAGAAACCCTCAATGCAGAAGAATTCACGAGCCAATAAGCCTTAATTACGGACTATACTTACAGTGGATGATATCGACCTCATTGTCACAGATGTATCAGATACCTTGGAGGAAATTTTACAATGAAATAAAGCCAAACATGAGACAATGTATCACAGGATCGAGGCGGAGCTCAAAAAGGTACAGCAGGCTCTCTATTTGAGACATGCAGTGTCTACTGCGTCATTGTCATCAGGGGGTATAGAAGTAGGAGATGATCCTGCCCAACTACGCAAATTAGAATATGTGACATAGGCTCACCTCTGTCGAGTACAGGAGGAAAAAGAACAAGCCACAAAGGCCTTGTATCAAGAAAAGGAGGAATCCCTAGAGAAAATTTAGGTTGTGAAGCAAGAGAAAGATGACCTCCGAGCAAAGTTTGAAGAGGCCAGAGAGTAGATCTAGAGAGAGAAAGATCAACTACTCGTGGAGCAGATTGGAGTTAGAGAACCAGTCACCTGAGCACTTCGCTCCATGCCATGATTGGCAGAGATGTAAGAAGAGATAGCTGAGAGCCAAGTGGGGAAGCTCATTGAAGCCATTTAGTAGCTTCAAGCAAGAGTAGTAGAACTAGAATTGCAAGCAGTGCTAAGCACTCCGCAAGAAGTGCGAAACCAGAGGGAAAAAAATGCCTAGAGCGCAGTCAAAAGAATCAGGGTGTTGGCCTTGGAATGTAAAAAACTCATTAACTGAAGTGTGCAGACCTATGAGCACCTTGCAGAGGACCCAAAACTAAGAACATTAGAAGCATAGCTTTAGGAGGCAAAGCAGCAAGCATTGACATTGGAAGTGCAACTGAAACTGCTTTCAGTAGTTGAGAAGATGAAAAGGTCACAAGAACAATGTGTAGTTCAGTAGTAGGTCCATGCCATCCAAAGTAGCATGGAAGTGACCCAGAGACTCCATCCGGTATAGGACAAAGCCTTCACACTTTTTGAAGAGATTAAGGGACAAGGTGCATAGATGGAACAAGTGGTCACCACAGTGGAACAACGCTTGGAAGGACCTGTCACTGAGAAATTCATTCAGGATTTTGTTGAGAAGGAGGATCTAGCAAATCACAAGTTGATGCAGCTCGAGCCAAGATCGAGGCCTTCGAAGAAAAATTGCCCAAATCAGAGTGACTCAAGATGAGTCATGGGTGAGTGTTGGGGGCATGTTGGGCCTCTACCAAGTTTTGGAGAACCTTGGTCCTGTTTGACCATTTTTGCGACATCGATAGGCTGATCGAAGATGAAGCACCCAAGCGAAGTGGAGATCGTGGAATCTCACCCCCTTTTACGGGATTTTTGGGAATAGGGTTTATGTAACGGGTATAGGATGTTGGCCCATGGGTTTACCCATGCTTAGGCCCCATTTGTAATGTATAAATAAGTAGCTAGGCAATGTGAGTAGAAGTCAAGTTCTTGAGACCTAGTAGGGCCAATGGCTTAGTGCTAATGTTAGCTATGTACAAGAAGTTGTGTTAAGGCTTGCAGAGCTAAGTGCAAGTGTTGTGTAAGAGGCTTTGTGCATGAAATGTGTAAGGCTTTGTGTTGTGATCTAACTCAGGGAAGGAGTATCTGGCAAGGTGCGCACAGATCTATCTTATGCGGAGTTGGCTTTGTGGCTCTATGCATGTAAGAATATTGGAAGAATCTAATAAAAGAGGAGAAGAGTTCATGGGCATAGCCCCACGCTGGGGTGAACCACGTATATCATGTGTTGTGGTTGCATTGTGCAATATGGTTGATATGTTATTGATATGATTTATGCTTAGTGCTATAATATTTATGTATGTTAGATGCATCTGATGTAGTAGCTTAGTGCTTAACAATATGAATGAAGGTTATCGTTATTATGATGTTATGTGCTGAATGGTTAGATGTGCTTAGACCTTGATGAATACTATGTTGTTATGTAATTAGATTTTTTAGCTCTGATGTGAATAAGGGTCAAAGACTAATGAATGTTAATTCCTAAGTGCTCTATTAAGTATTGTGATCACAGATATGTGTCCCTGCTAGGTTGTAGACACTTGAGTCCTACAACCCCCCTGCCTCTACCTTGGGTGAGACTTCATCTGCTTTGCAGGTGTTGCCGAAAGGGCCGGTAGTTAGGGTTTTGTTGGTGCATTGAACCCTGGGTCTACCCCATTCCAACACATCACTTGAGAATTTATTTGGTTTTGATCTCTCATCAACCTCTCATTTTCTTCTTTATAACTATGCACTTCTATTTCTAGGCTCATCGCAATCTCTATTAATGTTTCTTGTTCTGGTCCTCTGCTCTTGTGCCCATTGGATTATGTCTCTGCATTACCAACACTAATATTTTGACCCATGGCTTATTTTTCATGACAAAAGGATCCCTCTCCTTCCTCCATGTCCCAATTATCATTCTTATCTTGAAATTACATGTTTATATCCCCTAATTCTGCAAAATATGCAAGAAAACATTTTTGTTAGAATTATGCATATCATGAAAAATTGTCAATTAATTCTACAGGTCTTTTTTCTGCTTCTTTTATGAAGATTTATATCACAATTATTCAAATTCTAATAATTCCAACTTATTTTCCTCTGAATAATATTTCTAACTATTATACTCATGCCCCAGTCCGACCTCTGAGCTGAAAGTTATAGCTTCCTGAAAATCCACTTTCACCCCATTTGTGCATTTTCTCCATTGGTGTAATTTTATTCAAATTTCAACTTCGATCATCTGTAGAAGAAAATATGTCAGGAACTAGAGAAACTTTTGTATTATGAATAGATCATAATAATAATGATAAATAATTCGTAACAACTCTCAAATTTTCAATCCGATTCTCCAGTAAAAAACTGCAACAATCTAGAAACGACAACTTTTCCCTTTTCACCCCTTTTTCCATAGAATTTTTGATAAATTGGTTATCTCTCATTTGTGCTCTTCTGGAAAAATTCCACTAAACCAAAGTGTCCTTTTTTGACGAGTATATAAAATTTCAAGTAAATAAATTTTTCCAGTTACGTGATCTGGGGTCACTTTTTCTCCAAAAATCTCAAAAATCCAAAACAAAGTGGCCTGGAATAATGGATTTTGGCCTATTTCAACATACCTAGTCCAATCCCCTTAGGATTTATTCAATTCCTTCATGGGTTATTTTTGTCTACTTTTTGGACTCTCTCCATGAATTTTGGCTTAATATGGACTTATACCAATGATATAGATCCAGATCTTTAAAAACCATTATTTTGTGATTTCTTACAAATCTAAGCATAAATGGACAATGGATCTCTCTGGCACTTTTTTAGATCTCCTCTCTGTGGAAAATAGTAATAATTTTCATCCAATTCTGATGTAATTTGATCCAATTATGGCCAAAATAATAAAATGACTCTAGACAACTTTTTTTTTTGAAATTGTGGAACAGGTTTGCCTACGTGCAATCTACACCGTCGATCTCAAATCGAAATAAATATGAACCATTGATATTATAGCATCAAAAACTCGTGGCTAGACCTTCGCAATATTTTCAGAACTCTTCTTCATTGGAATATTTCCTATCTGAAATTTTAAGTCGTTGGGTACATGAATCCTCCCAAAAATCACAGTCTAAAGCACTCTCAGACTCCTCCCATAGGAAAGCTTCCGTTAGAACACAACTTACCATGATCCTTGACCATTACGAACTATGAGATATGATAACCTATCAGGCGCTCTCTATCAAACTCACCCATCAGAAACCTTCCCAAACGAGCCTTCCGACAACCTCCTCCCAAATATTTTCACTCCACTGCTACGTGGCACTAGAAGATTCGCCTTCGCTTCCTAACATGTCCTCTGACATGGCATGATAAAATGGAAACTTACATGGAACTCTCCTTCATCCTTAACCCCCCATAGAAACATTTTCATCTGATAGATTGGACGATAAAAAATTGTGTCGATCCACGACAACGATCATCTCAACCTCTGAAATTGTGCACTGGTTACCTCAGTCGGACTTAATTCATTGAAAAATATTCTAAACGAGATTTTCTGAAATAACATCTCTAAGAGATATGATGGTTTAGAATGACCCTGATTGATCCGATGACTCGTGTTCTTTTGGGCTTCTTCCATCGAGCTTCTCTTCTTCATACCTCAACTTGTGCCATGTTTCAACACTTTTTTGAAACCCAGCTTTCGATGAACGGCTAGGATTGGCCCTCAATATGATGAATGGTCCTCCTTCATCTGTCTCACACCATTGGACTCTTCCCTTTGGACTCCACCTCATTCCTGACTCAAGGTATTTTCGAAACGTTCTTGCCGAAGGCATTTCGGGAATGCCTTTCTCAAATCTTTTGCGATTGAATCTTGACTGTGGATCCTCACGATTGAATTAATATGTGTCGTTGATCCAAAAAAATTCACAGCCACCATTAACACATAGTAATTCAAACTAAAAGGACAAATTTGACTTGACAAATTGCATATCGACACCATGAATTACTTCTTTGACTAGTCTAAAGCATTGAAACTCAAAATCTGCTAAATTTTTTGGGGATTTCACTTATGTTCCCCATTTTTATAAAAATATTCACGGGATGAAATATGCAACCATGAATCTGCTTAATTCGTGTTAGCTCCTAGCTGTTAGGACCACGCTATGCACCTTTTTGCCTATACCTTTTGTCATTATTATACCCTTCATCACTAGTATTTAGACTCACATTATCACCTCACCTGATCATTCCAAGGTATACAACGTCCTTTCTCATTATTATATGCTTAATCTGTTTTGCATAACACTTTACATTACTTTTGGTCTTAACCATTGATTAGAAGTGCATAAGTGTCTATATCTGCAGAATAGTATTCAAGACCGATGTTGAAACACAGAACTGTCCAAGTTGATGCTGAAACACGGAAGCTGCTACACAGTCCGAGGATGCACATGCCGAAACACGGAGCTGCTACACAGTCCGAGGATGCATATGCCGAAACACGAGGCAGCTACATGGTTCGAGAAGGTAGATGCTGAAACACGGAGCTGTCACTCCGTTCAGATATGCAGATGCTGAGACACAGTAGAGACCGCCACGATGCTGAAACACGAGCCATGACAGTTAGCAGTCAAGGCCGACATAGTCAAAGGGCGCAATTCACGTGGCCAAACAGCCCGTGAATTGCGATGCTGAAACAACATCAGCAGCTATGAGAAGGAGCTGTTACACCAGCCGTAACAGCAATGCCTCGTCAGCTCCTGTATTAGCATTCGGTTGCATGAGAATAGGACA
>ML807960.1:51472-72965 GCA_009831015.1 Picea engelmannii
TCAAGTGGCTATGACAGTAACAGAAAATATTTCAAGAGTAACCACAGATCTACCGACTGTCAGATAGTTACCAAAGGACACATATTAAATAACTCAATAAACCTGGAGACGATGCCTCTGATCTCGCGGTTGCAGAGCCCACAACTGGCAATGTAGATCTGGTTCCGGACTGCCACAGGGAGGTTCCTCTTTCTTCAAACTTGCCATGCTGCCTGCTCAAATGACCTCACGCACCAGTAGATCTCCCTGTTGTCAGAAGATAGCCTCCGCATCATCTTTCAAAAAAAAACTTCGTCGAGAGCCTCGACCCCTCTTTTTAAACCCATTGGTCCAAGACCTGTTCAACGCTCGTTGGGTCCCATATTTATTACCCGGAGGAAATCGGGCTCCTGCTAAAGATTTTAATTTAAACTTACGCACGCCCCGTTTTTTTAAATCAATGGTTCAGATCAAATCTGTATCTGACGATCCAGATTCACTCGCGTTTTTCGCGATATCAGGGTTTTTGATGTCGAGTGACTTTGTTATTTAAAAGTCTCGATCCCGGATTACCGATGTGCCCCTTTTCATGCGCTAGCCCTGCTGGTTATTAGCCTTGGTCCCATAAGACCGTTAACACATGACCTCGGTCAAACAGCACATCGGGGTTTCGGCGATTTCGATGTCACAATGCACATGCCTCTAGGATTCCCGATCCGCGAATTCCCGATATTTAGCTCCAACAGGCTATATAATGGTCCATATGACCATTACCCATGACCACAAGCTAACCTCGTCGGGGCTACGGAGTTTTTGATACATCAATGCATTCACCCGGAGATTTCCCGATCGGCCAAATCCCAACGTGTTTCAGCCCCTGGCTGACCCTGGTTCTCGTGACCGTTACCTGTAACCGCGTCCTTATCTCCGACAGCTGGCATCCACTAATCCTCTTCGCTGCAGTGCTGACAGTTGTACCCCACTTATTGGGATTTCGCGGTTCGCGATTTTGAGTTGCGCAAAACCTTTGTGCCCGGGATCTCCGATATCCCGATGCCGACTCGCTCCTGATTTCCGACACTTGTCCCTTAGATGGAAGGTCCCGATACCTTCGGGATTTCGAGACCTTCGATCTCTCGTTTCCTTTAATCTCAGGAACTCCGATTTCCCGATGTCCGATATGCCGACGGTGGCTTGATCTTCGACACATGTCCCTATTCCTCCATACTCCTTTTCACCCGATCCTCGAAATTCCGTACAGAGCTGTGATCAACGGTCCTGGTGTGATCTTGCATTGACGGTTGCGATTGAATCTCAATATTGTGTTTCACGATTTCGGGGTTTTCATTGATGAGTGATATGGACCTTTCAAAGTCCCGAACCCCGATATTCTGCTGACGTCACACATGTTTTGACACGTGTTAAACACTGCCACGTGTCACTCTAATTCGTGACATACCTGTGCCTGAACTGTTGAATCTTCCTGCCACCTGTCATTAATTGGTTGTGCCACATGTCATCACTTGGTTGTGCCACCTGTCATCACGTGGTTGTGCCACCTGTCAGTCGGGATTTCGCATATCGCGAAATCGGGGATTTCGTTGTAGAGTGAACTTGCATTATGAAATCCCGATCCCCGAATTGCCGATGAGGCCTCCTGGCTGCCACGTGTCCATAAAAATGAACGGTCCAGATCCCTGCTTGATTAACGACTGCGATCAAATCGCAAAATCGCATATCGCGATTTCGTGGTTTTCGTTGTCATAGTTCTTTGCATGTTGAAACCTCGATCCCCGAAACTCCGATGGCTTATCGTCCTCGCTTCTTTTGCAGATATGACGGCTGTCGGGTATCTGCTTCTAATCTGACGGCTAAGACCTGTCCTCCTATCGAGATTCTCCCGATGGCGCTCGATCGTTGCCACGCGTCCTTCCAAATAGACGGTCCTGATTATTTCGGGATTTCACCTTGGCTTTTCTCGATGGTATATCTCCCTCGCAGCTTCTGTCTAATCTGACGGCCCTCGTTCTTTCGGGAAATTTGAATGAGATCCTGTGGTTGTGAATCTTTGTCTTCCTTCTCTGCTGCACGCCAACTCCTGCGCTTAACATCTGCGCAGCTTCACCCGATCCAACAGCTGTCGGGATTTCCGAGTGAGATCCGACGGCTCTCAGTCTCTTTCCTGTGCTCCTTGCCCGTAAAAGAGCGCTATGCCTCCTGAGCTTATTCTCCTCGAATCCTTAAAGGGTTTTATCCTTCTTATCCTACCAGCTCCGCTGTTGCCATCAATGACAACAACCATCAATACACATTCGTTGCTTGTTCAATATTTGCCAACAGGAGGTCATGGGGTCAAGCCCATGGGCCTCCCCTTTTGGGTGTTTGTTATAAATTCTATATATATATATATATATATATATATATATATATATATATATATATATATATATATGAATATGAAGGTTTCTCAAACTTTTGAGGTGGTTTATATTGGACCGTTAGGCCACGAGATCTGGCGAGGCTCTGCCAGATTTGGCAGGCCCTCTTTTTTTTATTTTTAAATTTCGGTTCTCGGACCCTCATTGGGCATTTTCCCACTCCCACATGGCAGCCAACCATTGGGTCATGCCAACCACCTGCATATCCACCGAACATGTCATCCTACCACATCAACTACCACATCATCCTGCCATGTCACTATACGGTCTTACACGTGGTGCATTTTCATTGGTCCACGTCACACAGCTCGACTTGAAAAAGCCAAAAATGAGTGGCACGTGGCAGCCTATGGTGCTGCCATGTCACCATGTTGATGTCATCATGACACGTGTCACCTCCTACATGTGCCATTTACACTATATGGATGTTGACATCATTTGCATTGAAGTTGGCTTCAGCAGTACAGATGTTGACTCCTCCCTTGATGACTAGGCTAGGTTGACAAAACTTTGACCGTGAATATCTTTCGATCTGTAAATCCATTTGACAAGTCGTTTATTCCGTTGAAAATATTGTGACACACTCTTCACGATGATGTCACTTTCACTGAGTTTTGACGACTTTGAATTTTTTTCGTTTCTCTATCTGTTAAGGCCATTCTGAGCTTCCTGAGTTTCTTCTGTGAATTCTGAGTTGTCCTTAGTCTTCTATGGATCCTTTTTGGATCAGGCCTTTCCACTGAGAGATTTTTGGACCACCAAAATCTTTCATCAATCAATAGATAAGTGAGGGAAGAGTTCCCTCACCTTGTCCTTCTCAAACCACTTTACTTTGCTTGGATGTGTACCCTTTAAACCTACTTGAAGATAATAAACATCATCCCTGCATGAAGTCCTCGTCCTTCAGTTCAGGATGATATCTCCCCTTAAATCATCCAAGCACTGAGGAGAAAACTCATCAACTAAAGGTATTGAAACTTTCTCATCCTGATCCATAATCATGGGAGGCCCAAAAAGTTTCAAGTTCTCTACATTTACAACTGAGTAGATCTGCATTTAAGGTGGAATATCTAGACAAAAAACATTGGTACCACTTTTCTCCAAAATAGTTAAGATTCCATAACAAATGGGCTTGAGTTTCTTTCCTTCACACTTCAATCTTTCCTTGATGATGTGAAGCTATACCTGGTCTCCAACCTAGAACTGATGATCAACCCTATGTTTGTCATGCCAAGCCTTATACTATGTTTGAATTTTCTCCAATTGTTCCTTGATTGCTTGGTGTACCTATTGGATCCTCCGAATGAACTTGCGGGCTTTGTCTTCATTTCTTTCTTCATTTGAATTGCCATCTCTCCCATACATCAAGTCCAAAGGAACATTAAGTAGGTACCCAAAACATGTCTCAAAAGGCAAAAACTGAGTGGAGGAATGTAAAGATCAGTTGTAAGCATGTTTCACATAGAGTATATGTTCATCCCATACTTTTGGATGCTTGCTGCAGTAGCCTCGAAGAAAAAGTACCATTGTTTGGTTAAAAACCTTTGTCTGTCCATCGGTATGTGGATGGAAAGAAGTGCTCCTCTTCAAGTTGGTGTCCATCATTCTCCACAATCTTGTCCAAAAATCCCCAAGGAATATAGTATCTCGATCCAAGATAATGGATGTGGGTAACCCAAAGTGAACCCAAACATACCAAAAGAAGAGATTATCAATCTGCTCAACAGTGATCTACTTTTTACATGGCATTAAGATACACATCTTGCTGAACCTATCCACTGCAACATACAAATAGTCATGACCCTTTTTCGACATTGGTAAACCCCCTACAAAATCCATGGAGATACTTTCCCATGGATGGGATGGAACAGATAGTGGTGAGTATAGCCCCAGTTTTTTATTAGTGGTCTTACAAGTAGAACACATCACACACCCATTTACATATTTAGTTACAATTTATTTCATTTGAGGCCAGTAACAAAACCTCTGCAAATGAGTCATAGTTTTTCCTACCCCAAAATTCTGAGACATAAGAGAAGTGTGAGCTTCTCGTATTACATGGAGTCATTCAGTTGTAGGAATACATAGCTTTCCAAGATGGTAGAGTAGTTTTCCCTACAAACAATAGTTCTCTACCTGTGCACCATGGGTTATCTTCTCATGTACTTCTTTAAAATCTTCATCAATGGCATATTGTTCCACATAGTTATCATGAGATAAAGAAGCATTCTTCAAAATATAGAAGCAACAATAGGAGGTCTAGAAAGCATATCAGCTACCTTGTTACTTGTACCCTTTTGTACTTGATTACCAAATGAAATTGTTGTAGGAAACCCATCCATCTGTAATGTCGAGATTGTTGCAGTTTGGTTTGTGCTTGGACATACTGTAAGGGTTGATTATCTGTATGTATGATTGTTTCCTTCCCTAACAAGTAGTGCTTCCATTTATTTACGCTTTGAGCTAATGCATACAACTCTTTATCATATGTAGGATAGTTAACAACATATTGGTTAAAAGTTTCAGAGTGGTAACACATAGGATTACGATATTGCATCAATATTGCACCCATGGTGTATCTGCTAGTATCTGTCTCGATCTCAAATGGATGTTGAAGATTCGGCAGTGCTAATACTAGTGCAGTACTGATCTTTTCCTTCAAAGTGTCGAAAGATTTTTGTTGCTTTCCTCCCATTGAAAAGTGTTCTTCACACTAGTTAAGGCATGCAAAGGAGCTGATATAAAGGACAAGTTTGAAATGAACATCCTCCAATATTGGACAGCACCTAAGAAGCTTTGTATATTAGTTACACTTTTGGGATGAGGCCAATTTACAATTACATCAATCTTGGAAGGATCAATTTGTAATTGTCCTCCTCCTACAATATGACCTAAGTACAAAAGTGCAGTCTTACCAAATTCACATTTGGACAATTTTACATACAAATTTTCCCTTTGAAAAGTATCCAATACTTTCTTTATATGCCTCACATGTTCATCCCAAGTCCCGCTAAATATAAGAATGTCGTCTAAATATACAATCACAAAATCATCTAGAAAAGGCCTGAATACATCATTCATCACACGCATGAAGGTTGTCAGAGCATTACAAATCCAAAACAACATGACTAACCACTCAAACAATCCCTATTTGGTTTTAAAGGAAGTCTTCCATGCATCCTATTCTGCAACCCTGATCCGATGGTATCCACTGCGCAAATCCAACTTAGTGAAATAAACAACATTCTTTAATTGATTAAGTAAATCATCTATACGAGGAAGAGGGTATTGATTTTTCACCATGATTTTATTTAAGGCCTGGTAATTGACACATATTCGCCATGTGTCATCTTTCTTTGGCACCATCATGATCAAAGAACCACACGGAGATGAGTTGGGCCTGATGACCCCTTGATCCAATAAGCCTTGTACCTGCTTCTTGATCTCTGTCATCTCTACAATTGACATCCTATACATGCCCACATTAGGAAGAGGAGAATCATGTTGAAGATGTATTTCATGTTGGATTTCCCTCTTAGGAGGTAATCCATTTGGTTCCTGGAGGTAATTAATTATTTCTTATGAGAAGGATCACATCCTTGGAAAGAATTAGATGCTCTGACATCTTTCTCCCTTACAACCGTGAGTACATATCTCTTATTAGTGTTCATGAGTATCTTCATTTGTCTTGCACTAGCAAGTGTTGTGTTTACCCTCATGCTCTGAGCTTCAACAATATATTCCACCCCACCCCCCCGCCCCCCACCCCCCACCCCCTTTAGTAAGGTGGTATTTTTTCTCATGACGAAAGAAGACTACTTTTCTATCATAAATATAAGGACTCCCCAACACTATGCCACATATATCAAGTGATACAACATCCAAATCCACTTCATCAATCAACTTTGAAGCAATATCAAATCTGACCCTACATTATTTGGTGACATTAAGTTTTTCTTTATCACATACCCAACCAAGAGGATAAGGCTTTGAATGTGGTTTTGTTTCAAGACCCATCTTTTTGACAAGTACTTCAGATATCAAGTTTACTTGGGAACTTGGATCAAATAATGTATCTATATTAGTGTGTTTAGATACAACTCTTATGTGAAATAATTCATTCCTCTTTCGTTCATCATCATGAGATTCATTATTGGAATTTGAACTAGCATGAAGGGAATATTTACCTTTTACTCCAACCGTTGTGATATTTCCTTCGTCTCTTGAATCGGAACCAATATCTTGTTGCACTGCAGCAACAACTTTTGTCTTCCCCTTTCCACCAAATTGTTTCGGTCTCTTCTCAAGATGTAGTTTCCAACAGTGTTCATCATCGTGACCACTTTTCTTGCAATAAGTGCAAGATGGCTTTCCTTCTTCTCTATTTACCGTGGTGGTCTTCTTGTCCTTCCTTTTAAACATCTTAAATGGCTTATGTGGGATATTGGAAGGTTTCTTTGTGGGATCTTCTTGAACATGCTTCCCCATCTTCTCAAGGTGAGTGGCTTGCACACAAACTTCGTCAAGACTGGTGGGGTTAAACAATAGAAAAGTATGACGAATATAACTGTGAAGTGCGTCAATATACTTAATTAAATTTTCATAAGAATCCAAAGGAATGTTTAATGCAAGAGATTTCTTCCTAAATTATTTTGTGAAACTTTGTATAGTTTGACCTTTACTTTGTCTTAAAGTTTGTCATTCCATCATTACTTTATGTAAATAACCCAATGGATAAAATTGCTTCCTTATCGCTAATTTAAATTCTGACCATGAGGAAAGAAGATTACCACACTTACTTATGTCTTGAAGTTTTCTCTCCCACCATACGAGAGCGGTGCCTTCCAACCGAAGAGAAGCCAGTTTCACTTTAACTTCCTCTTCATCAATTTGTTGAACACAGCAATACAGTTCAACCTGTCGAATCCAATTATCTAGCTTTTCAGGATTAGCATCTCCATTAAACATAGATAAAGAAAATTTTACATCAAGCTTTAATAATGGTTTATTAAAAGAGGCTTTGTGGCTAGAGTGATGAGAATGATGAGAATTCTCAGAGGAAGAAGAACTAGAACTTGATGGTGAAGATGGAGTCTCAGGAGAGTCTACTCCATCCCCTTTATTTATCGAAACATCATCATTAGTTGGTGCTTCCTTTTTCTTCCCTTTCTTCTTCATCCTCTTCTCATAGTCTCCATACATTCATTTGACCATTTTGAAATGTGATAAAATAACATATGGAAGTTTTTCTCATGTTCATCACGCTTGTCCTCTTCTATCATTTTCTTCCTTCGGGATTGAAAGTCTTAAGAGTTCATTCACCCTGTTTATGCTTGTCCCTAGTAAGCATTCACACTCAACAATTCACGTCAAAGATGACTTCTCTGATACCAACATGATCTAGGATCTTTTCATCGAAGTGACTTATAAAGAATTGTATTAAATGAGCATAAATTAAAGTGCACCATTAAAGAAGGAAAAGCTCAATAATGAAGAGACATAAGCATCAAATCTGAACACAAAACCTGATAACATAGTTCGTCCATGGTGGACTACATCTTTGGGTCCTGCTCTCAAATGGGTAGGCCTTTTTATTAACTCAACAAAAGAATTTGGAAAATACATAAGTATACCTCATTCTGGAATTAAGTTGTAGAAGCTTTGCTCAGATCAAAAAATCGATAGCGCCATTTAATTCATGGCATCGAATTACCCAAAAATGACTGTCTCCACGCCTCAATACGATTCTGGCACTCCCAAGCCCAAGAGAAATTTTGTCTCGATTTATGTGCCCTGCAACCTGCAATTAATTCCAAAAAAATGCCTCAAAAACTATGTCTGGTCGTACCGTCGCGCGCCTCTCCATGTGCACTAGTGGATTTCAATTTTTAAATAAAAATTGTGGGCGGTATAAACAATGGGTCCATTTGACCTATTGGTTGGAGGAGCTATAGTTAATGTGTATACAATGGGGGAGGTCTTGGGGTCAAGCCCACGGGCCTCCCCTTTTGGGTGTTTGTTATAACTTAAGGCGTATACAATGGGGGAGGTCTCAAGGTTAAGCCCACGGGCCTCCCCTTTTGGGTGTTTGTTATAACTCTTATATATATATATATGACTATGGAGGTTTCACCAACTTTGGAGGTGGTTTAGATTGGATTGTTGGGCCACCAGATCTGGTGGGGCTCCGCCAGATTTGTCAAACCTCCTTTTTTTTATTTTTGAATTTCGGTTCTCAGGCCCTCATTGGGCATTTTTCGACTTCCACGTGGCAGCCCATGACTGGGCCATGTGGTAGCCAACCATTGGGCCACACCAACCACCTGCATAGCCACACACCACATCAACCTGCCACATCATCATGCCATGTCATCGTATGGTTTGCCACTTGTTTGTACAGACTTCCATGTGGCACTTTTTCATTGGTCCACGGATCGACCTGAAAAAGCCAAAAATGAGTGACATGTGGCAGCCTCTGGTGCTTCCACGTCACCATGCTGACGTCAACATGACATGTGTCACCTCCTACGTGTGCCATGTGCATTGTACAAATGTTGACATCATCTGTACTGATGTTCACATCAACAATAGAGATGTTGACTCATCCCCTGCTGACTGGGCTAGGTTGACCAAACTTTGACTGCAAGTATCTTTCGATCTGTAACACCGTTTGACGAGTCCTTTATGCCGTTGGAAAACTTGTGACGCACTCTTCGCGATGATGCCACTTTCACTAAGTTTTGAGGACTTTGAGTATTTTCCCTTTCTCTATTTGTTGAGGCCATTATGAGCTTCCTGAGTTGTTTCTTTGAATTCTGAGTTGTCCTTAGTCTTCTCTGGATCCTTTTTGGATCAGAAAACCTCATTAAAAGGTGAATCTTCATGAAAATATTTCTTCATATTGAATTCAGCCAAATGGTTTTCTACCACTCTCTGTGGATCATACTTTTTGAATTCAATGGTAGACAATGTAATATCATCTAATGATGAAGCTTCAACCTTAGAGTGTCCAAAATCTAATAATGAAAATATACCAACATGTATAGGATAAGTTGGCCAAACTCTTTTTTGTGCAGCCTTCATTTCTTTGATGAAACCTACAAAAACTGTCTGATAGGCTACCTCCCTATAGACAAGTCTATCTGGTAGAAATATGGGTAGAGCATGAGGAGATGCATAACAACCAAAAACTATGATATAAGAGAAACTCTCTTCAATATACCAGTCTGCAATTGCGCCTAGATTCCCCATTATTTGTTCAGAAATTTTGGGAGGAGGATGAAGATATAAGACTTCATGAATTGGAATAACAACATTGTGGAAAAATTCATAAAAACAATCTTTTACATTTTCCTCCCACAGTTTGGAATGATAAATATGTATTGGTTCAGTGACAATTGGGGTTCAATTCCATTTCATCAGTGGAAATGGGGTTTTGAAACATTTAGCATCCATAATATATGTAGACATGTAAAAGGGAGCATGCTCTCCTTTAGATTTCTAAGTTGTATAAACCTCTATTTGTTTGACCATATTATCAGGTAACAAATTTCCCCAATCAAAATTAAAACCTTCAGCAACTTCATGAATTATAGGGACCCATTCTACAGTGAAATGTGCAGGGTTTTTCTTTCCAAATAGTCTACAAAACATCATAGCTACCTACATAATGTGTGCCTCACAAGAAGTTTTATAATATATGCCATGACTATCTACTTTAAATTTGTTTTCATTTCCCCACCAACTTTTAACTATATCATGGACAATCTTGTCATAACATGTACATTTGTCTTTCTCAAATTTCTTCACAAATGGTGCATTGTAAACATATTTGGGATTACTAGATAATGTATACATTACTTGGACGTCCTCAAGTCAGAATGAGTTAACAATAGTCTTTTGATGGTTGTAGATGGTTCTGGTCAGTATATCCACATGGTCCAGATCCCAACATATCATATTTGTATAGGGAAACAATTTTGGCCTTGCTACGACTTTATGAATATTTGACTTGGCCACCTCCTTAAGATTATTTATACTTGACACATCTTCACTCTCGCTTGATTCATTAGAAGGGAGGGATTTCTTGTCTTCCAGGATTTGATGTTGTCTTTTAGGTGAGCAGTAGTATCTGAATAAATATCTGAATTTGGGTTCGACTTTTCTACAGACGGATCTTGTCTTCTTGTTGCTTTGTGTGGTGCCATAATTTTTCGTCTACAATAATAGCCCCTATAAGAAACAATATTTATGAATATGAATGCAGAGATGAGATAAAATTTTGGATGCGAATGGAGAAATGACTCAGAATTCAAATCTTTTAACAGATCAAAATACAAGACACTAATTAATTCTACATTCAATCCCTAATTAATTCAAATGCAGAGTAATCATGGTAAAGCTGGTGAATTTATTACCTGACGGCAACAAACTTTATTCAAATATTTCACCCTAATCATATTTTAATTTACCTTAATAATCATGATTATCGAAAGTAGGTATTTCGACACTTCGTCATTCAGGGCTTTGAATAGGGAATGTTAAACATCTCTCGAAGGCCGAAGTCGCGGAGTGATTAATTATCTTCTAATTAACAATCACTTTAATTAACCACTTCTTTTCTCTTTTAAACCTTAAATGCTTTAGAACTTCAAGAATCCGGAGCTTCGCGACTTCGGGACTATTGCAATAGAAATGTTTAAATTTATCCCGAAGGTCAAAGTTGTGAAATAATTACTTACTGTTACAGGCAATTTGTGTTGATTAATTGGGTTGGTTTTCATTGATGTCAACCCTTGAAGAAAGTCTGGTAGCGGATTCCGATAGCACAAAGGTTTGGGTAATGGACCCAAGTTTGTTTGATGTATAATGGTATGAGTTTTAATATGAAGGAAAGACTATTCTAGATGGATAGTACATGCCATGCTATTTCCAGTGGTATGTGGAACGTCACATAACTCTTCACGGTTAGAGAGTTATGGCCATGTGAAGTTGAAGAACCCTCATGAGTCATCTAGAAGCCCCAAAAGGTCAAAGTAGTCAAAGTGGTTGCAAATAATAAATTATTTAAATAATAAAGTGAAGTGATGAGTGTACTATAAGTGGATACAAAATAAATTATTTAAATAATAAAGTTAATGGAGAAATTACTAAGTGGACAAGTTGTTAGAAGTGGGTTAGCCCTAAAATAAGGAAAGTGGTTTAAGATGGTTAGAAGGTAAATAATAAATTGAAGTGATGAGTGTACTATAATTCAAAGTGGATACAAAAGAAACTATTTAAATAATAAATTTAATGGAGAAATTACTAAGTGGACAAGTGGTTAGAAGTGGGTTAACCCTAAAATAAGGAAAGTGGGTTAAGATGGTTAGAAGGTAACCCCTTGAGGAAGCTACATGAAAGTATAAATAAGAGGCAAAGGTATCTCATTTAATCACCTATTGAATATCATTGAATATCTATTTTGTGAAAGGTTATTTGGGCAGGTATTATTGATAGAGAAAAGTGTGGCAAGAAAAGTGCGGTATAAAAAGTGCGGCAGAAAAATCACGGCAGGAAAAATGCGGCAAAAAAAAGAGTGCAGCAGAAAAATAGCGACAGTAAAACTGCGAAAGAAAAAGTGCAGCAGGAAAAGTGCAGCAAGAAAATCGTGGTAGAAAAAGTGCGGCATGAAAATCGTGGCAGGAAAAGTGCGGCAAGAAAATCGTGGCAGGAAAAGTGTAGTAGAAAAAGTGTGGCAGGAAAATCGCGGCAGAAAAACTGTGGCAAAATAAGTGCGGCAGCAAAACGCTACAAGAAGAAAAAAGTATGGTTTTCATATGTGTAGTGTTGAACTTATGAATCTAGTTGAGGGTTTTCCTTGTAAATCTGTTGGATTCCCTCTTGGAAGTTTAGGGCTTGTTGTAGAATGGTTTTGAGGTAGATCTATTGAAGTATATTGTCATTGCACTTAGTTTGATTTTTTAGCATATCTTGCGGTGCATTGTGACATACACTTGTTAGTGGTATTGGTATATGATTGGCTTATGAATGATACATCCTTGAGGCTACATAAAAGTAAGGTTATGGCACATGGTTTGAAGTAACGGTTTATGGTATTTGGTTATCGATAGCATGATGTATTTCTAGAGAACTTTTGATGTTTATATTGGTATATGTATTTGGTATATGGTTGAGGTGCATGTTGGGTACATGGTTGAGACAAGTAGTCGATGAGTTGGCACATACATGAGGTGTATATTTGATGATGTTGGTACATATTGATGATTCATAGTTTATTTGTATTTGATGCATGATTAGTACATATTTGGTGCATGGTTGATGCACTCGTTGATGGTACAGGTTGGTGCATGGTTGATGCACTTGTTTATGGTACAGGTTATTGTGACAGGTTATTTGTACAGGTTTGGTGCATGGTTGATGCATTTGTTTATGGTACAGGTTGATGTATGGTACATGTTGGCACAAGTTATTGGTACAGGTTGTTACAGTTTGATTACAGGTTTATTGGTACAAGTTTATAGCAATATATCTCAAAGTGATAGTGTGACAATGGTTCCATCATTCTAATTCTACGTCAGGGTGGTTGGACGGGGCAAGGAAAGGTGGTTGTAGCCACCTTCCGATTGTAGCCGGAGAACATAGGGGATTGTAGCCTCTTTCTGGTTGTAGAAAGAGAATTGGGGAGTTGGAGCTTCCCTCAAGTTGTAGCTTGAGAAACTAGGGGTTTGTATGCTCCTAGCTGTAGCCAGAGAATTGGGGAGTTGGAGCTTCCTTCAGGTTGTATCCTGAGAAACTAGGGGGTTGGAGCCTCCTTCTAGTTGTAGATGGAAAACAAAGGAAGTTGGTGCTTCCAATGAATGTAATTCTTAAAGACATATAAGAAAGAGCATTATGCGGTTTTCTCCCGCTATGGGTTTCCACATAAAACACTGGTATACTTTGTATGTGTGTGATTTCTCATTTGTTCATTGTTTATTTACTCTGCAACTATTGGATGATAATTCTACATTGATATAACACTTTCATTTTATGGTGAAGAAGTAAAATTGCTCTATTACCGATTCACCCCCCCTCTCAGTAATCCAACAATTGGTATCAAAGCAGGTTCCTTCAGGAAATAGTTTAACCACTGGAAGAAGATCATGGATTATTATAATAATGGAGTACCAATGCTTAATGTCTAGAATGGTTTAAAGTGTGATATGTGGAGCAGAAGGACGAAAGTATTTTTACAGACACGTGGACATTATATTTGGCTATCAGTTGTTACAGGATATGATACTTCAAAAAGGGAAAAGACTGCAGCCAAGAAGGAATTGACGAAGAATAAAAAAAATAGCAATGGATTTCATCTGGGAAGGATTACCTAATCTAGTAAGAGAAAAGGTTGGTCAATGTTCATCAGCCAAAGAACTTTGGGATAAGTTACATGGCATATATTCTTCACCCATCATAGATTCAGAAAATGCCAAAGAAGATGCAGATACAGGTCAAGAAGAATTATGTTCACCATGTCAAACAGATTCAAATATGAAGAGTACATAATCACCAGAGGTATGTTGTTTTGTTTTAATTGTGAAAAACATGGACATATTGAAATAGAATGCCATGAAGGAAATCGGAAAGAAAAACTAATTGAAAAGGAAGAACAATTATGAAGTAGAATTGATAAGTGCTTTAGATGAACTAAGAGAAGAAAAAAAGTCACTCAAGAAAGAATTGATGAAACAAAATATAAGTGTTCGCATTTTTGAAGAAGCCCAACAGGTCATCGAGAACTTAAGAACTTAGCTAGAAGAAGCCAGAAATATCAAAGAAAATCTTGAATATCAAAAGCAGTATTTGGAAGCCAACATAGAAGCACAGAAGGAAGAAGCAGAAATGAGAGAGAAGATATTGACAGATCATATTAAGGAAAGAACTAATGATCTAAACCAGCTTGAGGCATAGTTTGGTCAATAAGAGAAAGGAATTGAAGAAGAAATAATTACATTAAAAATTCAGCTTGAAGAAGTGAAAAGAACAGAAGAAGCCATGAAGTCTCAAATAATAAAGAAAGAAGAAGAGGTTGAGAAGCTTGAAGAAGAAGTTGTCGCATTGAGAAGTAAAATTGTCAAGCTCAACAAGAACGTTGAAGAGACAGAAACATCCACATTAGTTAGAGAGAATGAAGAGAAGCACTCTAGGTTGCTAGAAAAGAAGAATGAAGAAAATAGAAAGAGTTATGCAGAAGTACTCAAATGAAGGAATCGTGGTCAACCAAAATCTAAGAAAACTATTGAAGATACATCTTCAAGAAGACCATCCATGTTCAAGCCACAAAGAATCTTCAATCATGATCATGACCATTCAAGGAAAAAATTCAAAAGGAATATGCCACAAAGAAGATCATTCACTCCCAGGTATGCAGATTTCTTTTATGGTCGTTGTTTTTATTGTACTAAATTTCGACGTAAGGTTGCAGATTGCAAGGATTATAAAAGAAATGTTCAAGCAAGAAATGCCTATGTGGCCCCACGTAACATTGAATGTTACAAATGTCATAACTATGGACACATAGCAAGTGATTGTAGAAGCATGATTGATACTTCCATGAAAGAGAACATTGATATCAGATGTAAGAAAGTATGGATAAGAAAACACAAAGAACAGGTGAACAAATACCAAGTCCCAGAGATCGAAAGATTGGAAATAAAACGAGATGAAGAAAATTCTATAAAGAAAAAGAAAGATGTCAAATACAAAAAAGTTTGGAAAAAAACTGAAAGAAAAGAAGGACATGTAAATAAGGAACAAGTTCAAGAGATTGTACTTTCAGGCACTGTAGTGAAAGATGAATCCATGGATAGAAAGAAAGAATTCAGAGCTTGGAGAGATGATGAATCTACCAATGAACATGATGATGAATACACATTAGAGAAGGAATTGTCCTGATCCATCCGGCTTAGAGACTCCCAGGTAACATGAATATTAGACCGGGGTAGTCTAAATGATAGTTGTGACAGACCAAAGAACCATCCTTTGAGCAGCTTGTAGAGTTTGAATAGACAGATATAGAGAATTCAGTGAGCAGAAGTACAATCAATTGTAGTAGTGGATACTTCATGATAGTACAGTGATAAATGGGTCAACATTATGGACAGTTTTGCAGTAGAGTCTTGGACAGTATGGATAGAGATGGATTCAAAAGAACACTTAGTAGGTTTGGACATATTTATGATAGTGGACAAGAGCATGGATTCATAGATTGGTTCAGAGACTGGTTCAAAGAAAAAGGAACATTATCATAATGGATGATAATTACACAAGAAATGGCTCGAACAATGTTGATGGATTCAAAATTGACAGATATTTTTTGGACACGTGTAGTGCATACGACAGTTCACATTCAAAATAGAGTAATGCTCAGAAATAAAAATGACAAAACTCTCTACGAGATATGGAAAGGAAGACCACCAAATGTGAATCACTTCAGAGTATTTGGAAGCAAATGCTACATCAAAAGAGAAGATGGCAGAATGGGAAAGTTTCACTCTCGTGTGGACAAAGGAGTACTTGTTGGTTACTCAAGTACAAGGAAATCATACAAGTGTTACAATCTAAGGTAGAACAAAGTTTTGGAAAGCGTCAATGTAACAATTGATGAAACAGGTGGGCAATAATTAAAGGAAGAAGAAAATGAATCAATGGGACAACTTTACGAAGAAGAAGTAGAAGATGAAGAAGAAGTCTACATTGAACAACCAGAAGGATTTCAATTGTCAAAGAATGTGGATTACGTGTGCAAATTGAAGAAGGCCTTGTGTGGTCTAAAACAGGCTCCTAGAGCACAGTACTCTAGACTAGATAAATAGCTAGAGCAGGCAGGGTTCAAAAAAGGAAATGCAGACAACAACCTCTACATCAAGATAACTCAAGAGAGTATTTTATTAATTGAATTTTATGTTAATGATATCATTTTTGGAAGCAGTGATGACAGGTTAAGCGAAAAATTTGCAAAGAATATGAAGAATGAATTTGAAATGTCATTACTTAGAGAACTATTCTTCTTTCTAGGTCTTCAAATACGTCAAAGCAACCAAGGAATTTTTATTTCTCAAGCTAATTATATCATAGAAAGGCTAAAGAGGTTTGGAATGGAAGATTGCAAACCAATTACCACTCCTATGTAAACTAGTTGCAAGTTCAGCAAAGATGATGATTCAAATTCTACAGACCAGAGTAATATAGGTCAATGATTGGTAGCTTACTCTATGTGATAGCATCCAGACCAGATGTAATGTAGGCAGTTGGACAGGTGTCACGATTTCAAGTAGCACCAAAGGAATCACATGTCTTAGCAGTCAAGAGAAATTTTAGATATCTCAAAGGAACAGAAGAGTTTGGATTATGGTATCCAAAAGGAAAGGATCTATCACTTATTGCCTACACAGATGCAGATTGGATAGGTTGCATTGATGATCAATGAAGCACCAATGGAGAATCATTCTACTTCGGTGAGTGTTTAGTATATTGGCTACGAAAGAAACAATCATCAATATCTTTATCTACAACCGAAGCATAGTATATTGCAACAACAAGATGTTGTACTCAGATTCTATGGATGAAAAAAAACTTTGACAGATATATAGGTTGAGTATGATGAGCCCATTCCAATATATTCTGATAATACAAGCGTCATCAATATCTCAAAGAACTCGGTGATGCACTCCAAGATGAAGCACATTCCAATAAAGAATCACTTTCTACGCGAACAGGTTGTAGAGAATAACATCAAAGTTGAATATGTGGGAAAAAAATAACAAGTGGTGGACATCTTTACAAAACCGCTTCCAAGGGAACCCTTTGAGTATCTTCGCTAGAGACTCAAAGTAATTTCTACTCCAAAATGAATTCTTTTGAATGCTTATCTTATATGTCTTATATTTACACGAGAAAGCACCATAAAGAGGATAGTTCAGGTTGGGAGATCATTTTCAGGAAGAGTTCAATTAGGGGGAGCACCCCTGGATGGATATATACCTTTTCTATTGATGACAAAGGGGGAGATATTTATCAAATGCAGAGAACAGAGGCATGGTTCCAGGGGGAGCGATGGTCACAGGGGGAGCATGAGTGACATGACTTCAGTATTGCATCAGAGTGCTGCCATCAATTCCAAAGGGGGAGATTGTTGATTAATTGGGTTGGTTTTCATTGATGTCAACCCTTGAAGAAAGTCCGGTAGTGAATTCTAGTAGCACAAAGGTTTGGGTAATGGACCCAAGTTTGTTTGATGTATAATGGTATGAGTTTTAATATATTTGAAGGTAAGACTATTCTATATGGATAGTACATGTCATGTCATTTCCGTTGGTATGTGGAACATCACACAACTCCTCACAGTTAGAGAGTTATGGCCATGTGAATTTGAAGAACCCTCATGAGTCATCTAGAAGCCCCAAAAGGTCAAAGTAGTCAAAGTGGTTGCAAAGAAGAAATTATTTAAATAATAAAGTGAAGTGATGAGTGTGCTATAATTCAAAGTGGATACAAAAGAAATTATTTAAATAATAAAGTTAATGGAGAAATTATTAAGTGGACAAGTGGTTAGAAGTGGGTTAGCCCTAAAATAAGGAAAGTGGTTTAAGATGGTTTGAAGGGAAATAATAAAGAAGTGATGAGTGTACTATAAGTCAGAGTGGATACAAAAGAAATTATTTAAATAATAAAGTTAATGGAGAAATTACTAAGTGGACAAGTGGTTAGAAGTGGGTTATCCCTAAAATAGGAAAATGGGTTAAGATGGTTAGAAGGTAACCCCTTGAGGAAGCTACATGAAAGTATAAATAAGAGGCAAAGGTCTCTCATTTAATAACCTATTGAATATCATTGAATATATATTTTGTGAAAGGTTATTTGGGCAGGTATTATTGATAGAGAAAAGTGTGGCAGAAAAAGTGTGGCAAGAAAAGTGCGACAGGAAAAGTGCGGCAAGAAAAGTGGGGCAGAAAAAGTGCAACAAAAAATTTGCGGCAGGAAAATTGTGGCAAAACAAAAAGTGCAGCAGAAAAATTGTGGCATGAAAACTGCGACAGAAAAAGTGCGGTAGGAAAAGTGCAGCAGAAAAATCGCAGCAGGAATAGTGCGGCAGAAAAAGTGTGGCAGGAAAATCATGGTAGGAAAAGTGTGGCAGGAAAACTGGGGTAGGAAAATCGCGATAGGAAAAGTGCGACAGAAAAATCACGGCAGAAAAAGTGTGGCAGGAAAATCGCGGCAGAAAAAGTGCGGCAAAAAAACCGTGACAGAAAAATTGCGGCAGTAGAACGCTGCAAGAAGAAAAAGGTATGGTTTTCATATGTGTGGTGTTCAACTTATGAATCTAGTTGAGGGTTTTCCTTGTAAATCTGTTGGATTCCCTCTTGGAATTTTAGGGCTTGTTGTAGAATGGTTTTGAGGCAAATCTATTGAAGCATATTATCAGTGCACTTAGTTTGATTTATTGGCATATCTTGTGGCGCATTGTGAGAGACACTTGTTAGTGGTATTGGTATATGATTGGCTTATGAATGATATATCCTTGAGGCTACATAAAAGTGAGGTTATGGCACATGGTTTGAAGTAAGGGTTTATGGTATTTGATTATGGATAGCATGATGTATTTCTAGAGAACTTTTGATGGTTATATTGGTATATGTATTTGGTATATGGTTGAGGTACATGTTGGGTACATGGTTGAGACAAGTAGTTGATGAGCTGGCACATACATGAGGTGTATAGTTGATGATGTTGGTACATCTTGATGAGTCATAGTTTATGTGTATTTGATGCATGATTGGTACATATTTGGTGCATGGTTGATGCACTCATTGATGGTACAGGTTGAGGTACACGTTGGTGCATGGTTGATGCACTTTTTTATGGCACAAGTCGTTTGGACATGTTATTGTGACAGGTTCTTTATACAAATTTGGTTCATGGTTGATGCATTTTTCTATGGTACAGGTTGATGTATGGTACATGCTGTCACAGGTTATTGGTACAGGTTGTTATAGGTTGATTACAGGTTGATTGGTAGAGGTTTACAATAGTATATCTCATAGTGATAGTGTGATAGTGATTCCATCATTCTACTTCTACGTCAGGGCGGTTGGACGAGGCAAGGACAGGTGGTTGCAGCCACCTTCCGGTTGTAGCAGGAGAACATAGGGAGTTGTAGACTCCTTTTGGTTGTAGCCAGAGAATTGGGGAGTTGGAGCTTCCCTCAGGTTGTAGCCTGAGAAACTAGGGGGTTGTAGCCTCCTTCTGGTTGTAGCCAAAGAATTGGGGAGTTGGAGCTTCCTTCAGGTTGTAGCCTGAGAAACTAGGGGGTTGGAGCCTCCTTCCAGTTGCAGCTAGAAAACAGAAGAAGTTGGCGCTTCCAATGAATGTAATTCTTAAAGACGTATAATAAAAATCATTTTGTGGTTTTCTCCCTCTTTGAGTTTCCACGTAAAACACTAGTGTACTGTGTACGTTTGTGATTGCTCATTTGTTCATTGTTTATTTACTCTACAACTATTGGATGATAATGCTACATTGATATAACACTTGCATTTTATGGTGAAAAAGTAAAAATTGCTTTGTTATTGATTCACCCCCCCCCTCTTAGTAATTCAACAGTTTGGAGAATTGTCGGTTGAGATTGTGTTTCATCTCATGATTGATGGTCGAGATTCATCATGATAAATTTAAAAATTCCTAAGGATTCAACCATTTGAAAGTTTGATGGGATCAACGACCGGGATTAAATTAAGGGTTATGAAATGGATCAGATCGATGGTCCAGATCAATCAAAGAAAAGTTGAAAAAAAAATTAAGTGCTAAAGTTCACTAAGAGAAATCATCGATGACCGATGAACGGATCGACCGAAATGACGAAGATTTGGGTCGATCATAAGACATCTCTAACCGTCAATGGCCAATGGCTGGGGATCGTCCAAATCCGACAAAGTATTTTCAATCATTAATGAACATCATCGATGGTTGATGATTCAATAGTCGAGGGTCGGCCGATTTTTGTGAAATGTTCGAATCAAGCAAGAGAAGTCATTGATGGTCAATGTGTCAATGGTTCGGCAATGGCTGAAGTCAGCGAGGTGTTTAGGTTTTTCAAGAGAATCGTTCGATGGCTAATGGGTGAAGGAGGATGATGACATCATAATCCACGTGTCATGCCACATCACCCAAGGTGACACCTAAGGATGACATGTCATGCCACGTCAGCCAACAGAAGTGGTCGATGGTCGTTGGTCAAATCGACCAATTTGGGAACGTGTAATCGAAAACCATTGGGGTTCGCCAATCATCGATGGTTTTATGGTCAGGTGTTGTCCGAAGTTGTCAATATTTCCATTTGCAAATGAAGGTCATCAACAGTTGACAGTCGATGACTAAGTCGACCAGTTTGGAGTTGTGTGCAAATCAGTCGTCGGGGAGTTGGGTTGATGACCGACGATTGGGTCAACAATTTCGGGAAGTATTGTGCATGCCATAAGATAAATTTGGTCATCGATGGTCGATAGAGAGTATATCAATGCCCCAAATTTCTTTTGAATTGAGATCAATGTCGCAGAATGCACATACGCAAAATTGTTCCACAATTTCAAAAAAAAAACTAAGTCTAGAGACATTTTCTTATTTTGGCCATAATTAGAGAAAATTACATCGGATTGGGATGAAACTTATGGGTTTTTTCCATAGAGAGGAGGTACACAAAAGCACCAAACATGAACCTTATCTAATTCTGCTTGAATTTGGAAGAAATTGAAAAATAGTGGTTTTTAAAGATCTCGGTCCACATCATTGACATAAGCCTAGATTAAGCAAAAACTCTTGGGGAGAGTCCAAAAAGAAGGCACAAAAATAACCCAAAAAGGAACTGAATAAATCCTATGGGGATTGAAATGGGAACACTGTTAAGAACCAAACATCAATATAGCATAGAAAAACCTCAGGAAAAGTACTCAACACCTTGAAAAAGAGATAATTTCAGATAATAAGCCTCTTCGAGGGGGCAACCTCCTTTTACCCCACTTAAATGTTCAAGTACAAGA
>ML807960.1:78250-117512 GCA_009831015.1 Picea engelmannii
GAACCAAACATCAATATAGCATAGAAAAACCTCAGGAAAAGTACTCAACGCCTTGAAAAAGAGATAATTTCAGATAATAAGCCTCTTTGAGGGGGCAACCTCCTTTTACCCCACTTAAATGTTCAAGTACAAAATGATTCAAATGAAAATCTCTCCTTGGTATATATAGGAGACTAGGAGGTATAATTACAACTAATGGCCTAAAGCCGACATAAATAAAATAACATTACTAATATAATATGCCCCAATTAAGGGGTAATGAGCCAATATTAGGGCTTAACAAACACTGAAATAGGCCAACATCCACTATTTTGGGCCACTTTTTGGGGATTTTTGAGATTTTCATAGAAGAAAAAGTGACCCTACATCACAAAACTGAAAAATTCTTATTTAGTAAATTTTTTATATATTCATCAATAAAAAAAACTTTGGTTTTATGAAAGTTTTCCAGAAATGCACAGATTGAGAGATAGTTCTACTAAAAATTCTAAGGCTCGAAAAAGGAGTGAAAAAGGACAAAGTTGCAAATTCCATATTGTTGTAGTTTTTTGCTAGAACATCAGATTGAAATTATGAGAGTTTGTGTGGATTCCTATTATTATTTTTATCTATGTATCATACAAAAGTTTCTCCATTTCCTAACACAATTTCTTCTGCAGTCAACATAAGTTGGCATTTCAGTAAAATTGCACCAGTAGAGGAAATGCACAGAAAGTGGTGAAAATGGCTTTTTCAAGAGGCCATAACTTCCAGCTCAGGGATCATATTGGAACATGAGTATAACCATTGGAGATATATTTCATATATGAATGCATCTAAGGAATCATAGTGTGAATTGATGTAATGTGTCCTTCATAAATTGATGAGGAAACATCATGTATTCTAATTAATGAAATGTTTTGCCATACACATGTTCTAACAGTAATTATTACATGCACATTTATTGCAGAATTAGAGGTACAGAAAGAAACTTTAGTTCTTATATGAGGAATGAATTTATGGAATATTCACAAGGATCTTACAACCATGAGGAAGAGATCGAAGGTATGCATGTTAGTATGGGGAATTCTAAGACAATGTCAAATGGAAGAAGAGATAGGCAAGCTTTTGTCACTATGAAAATCCTCCATAGGTAATTGCAAAGCTACAAAGATGATAAATAAAGGATTAGGAAGGCTCAATAAGAGATACTTCATAGCTTAAACATGTTTCATAATCAAGTTAACAAAGATTATGGCACCAAGCAAGCAGCGAGTGCTAGACAAGTATCATCATTGAAATCCCATAGAAAAAGGGATGATCATGGAAATGATAGGCATTCAAGAAGCATGAGAAAGTGCCATCATTCTCCAAGGCATTCCACTAGAAGAACTCATGCAAGTTCATAACCAGGAAATAGCCCAAGTGTGTCTCATGTTGGGAGGAAAAGAAGAAGGCTCGAGGCAGACATCTTGCAAGGTGAACTCAGGAAAATAAATCCACCTACTTTCAATGGTGAACACGGGAAAGGAGAAGAGACAGAGGTCTGGCTGTTGAAAATGAAGAAATATTTCAAGATGCATGATTACCCATCTTAAGTAGAATCCAGAATTGCCACCTACCACTTGCAAGGGAAGGAAGCCATGTGTGGGATCAACTTAAGAAAGGCAAGAACCTCTATGAGAAAAGGATCTCATGGAGACAATTCAAAGGATATTTCCAAAAGAAATATTTGTCTGAGCATTACTATGAGAGAAAGATGAAAGAGTTCTTTGAACTCAAGTTGGCAACCATGACAATGGAGGAATATGAGAAGTGGTTCTTTGAATTGTTGAAGAACGTTGACTTCATCAAGGATGAGAAAGTAAAAATACAAAGGTTTCTAAGTGGGTTACCCTCCTTCTATAGTGACAAGATTCAATATGATAATCCCAAGACTTTGGAAGAAACCATAAGGAGAGCAAGGCACCTTTATGAGAAAAGCAAAGGAAGGCCAGTGTTCCAAAATGCTTGGAATGACAAGATGAAAGGGAAAAATGATCAAAGGCAGAAAGGTTTTAAGCCACTATTTTTCATAAATAACTCCTAAGAAAATTAGCAAGGCTAGACAACCAAAAATGATCAAAAGAAGCAGATTCATTTGGGAAAAGGCGAAATTAACAGCCTATTCAATGTTGGTGTTGTGAGGGAAATCACTTATATAGGGATTTCCCTCACAAAGGAGAAAGAATGAGGATTTTCCACAACATTCAAGAGGTTGAAACAGTGAAATACATGGGAGGAAGCAAGCCAAGGATGTATGCAGCCTTGGAAAACAAGTAGACAAAATATCAATCCCCCATGATCGAAGTGGAAGGTAAGATTGACAACCAACCCATATTAATTTTGATTGATTCTGGAGCTAGCCATAGTTACATAAATGATAACATTGTTGAAATATTTCACTTGCAAATAAGTAAGCATAAGAAATATAGTTAGTTCAGTTAGCCACAGGGGCTAAGAGGAAAATCAATGAGTTGGTTACATATTGTCCGATAGACATGAATGGACTTCCCTGGATGGGGTGACACGCGGCAGTTCCTTGACACTGGGCTTAGCACTAAGCCATAGCATAAATGTTGATGGCCGCCACCCACCCGCCCTGCATTTACGATGGTAGACGACCATAACAGCAGATATACGGTGGAGGGACACCTCCCTCACGCGAACACTCTCGCTCACAGCGCACTCAGCATGACAGGGTCTATGGATGGCCAGGTGACTTCGACCTTTGGCAATTTGTTTTTTCATGTGCCTGGACAGAGTGGGTCTGCTCTCGCTTCATCTCTCCTCATCGTCTGGGAGCTCTGGTGCAGCTCTGTATCCTTCTCATCCCGGCTTACTCCCGTCTAGCTGCATCCTCACTGTATCATTATCTATTCCGTGGCAATTATGACCAGAAAGCGAGGCAGGCCTCGCCGTGGCTCGGCTTGGTACACCCACAAGGTGCAAAGGCAAAGGAAGGAGAAGTTGGAGCGTGCTCTGTCGATGGTGACCTCCATTCTCCGAAAGAAGGCTCGAGCTAAACAATTGGCTCTGCATGCCATCATTGTGGAGACAGGGGCCGGTTGTAGCAGTGAAACCACGGCAATTAAGCCTGGAGACAGGTAGGAGGATGGTGTTGCAGATGTGTTTCCCACCTGTTACGTGGAAGAAATTCCATTCATGGAGGACTTGGCGACCACCCCGGAACCCCAAGCCATGGAGGCGAACTACCAGGATGGAAGCAACCCTAAAATTGATCTAGCAGATGACATCCCTGGGTGCATTGTCGAGGAAATTCCATGGCCAGGTGACTACAGCCCCACCAGCCATGCTATGCAGGCAATGTTCGAGGAAGAAACGCAGGATAAAGCCAAAGCCGAAGAGAACGCGGACAAGAATAGCTCAGTGAGGAAGGAAGAAGCAGCTGATGCAGAGCTGATGGAGCTCAAAGCTAGAGATGGAGCGACCGTGGAATTGAGGGATGTAACCCTCAACGATGTGGGTAATGGCTTGCATGGTTCTTTCCTCTGTGCAGAGCATCTGGCTCTGGTGTTTGAACTCTGAGGCCACATGGTAGACCTGGAGCACAGAGCCTTTCTCATGGACCAGCGTCTGGACCTGCTCCTTGATGCGTACTCCAATGCTCTAGCAAAGCGGAAGTGCCCTCTCTGTGCGCAAGCATTTGCCATCCCGGCTGGGTCCATGTGGCAGACAAGCAAGGGCGACAGGTCACCGGGTATCTAGGTCTTCTATGCTATTTTGTTTCTTCGTTTTATCATGTTACTGTTACATGTTCACTTGGACTATAGCCATCTGTCCTGGTTTCCTCCGGGCAAGACAGATGTTATTTTGTTTCTTTGTTTTATCATGCTACTGTTACATGTTCTCCAAACTATGCTGGTTTCCGGTAAACGACAGCATTTTTGGTGACTCAGACCTATATCTCTATACATTTTGTCAAAGTTTCTTCGATAACTTAATATAGCAGGTTTCACCTTTTTAACTCAAAAAAAAAAGATAGACATGAATGGACATAGAAAAAAGTTAGATGTTAACATCATATCATTGGGTTCATATGATTGTCTAATTGGAAAAGGATTGGTTGGAAAAACATCATGTTGTCCTAGACTGTTACAGCAAGACAATCACATGTATTGATGAGGAAGAGAAGTAAGGAAAGATTCAAGGCATTCCAAGAGTTGTAGTTTTTAGAGATATTTCAACTATAAAGTTGAAGAAGAGCTTCAGGAAGGATGTCAAATGTTTGCATCCCATATGGATGAGGCAGGAAAAGACAAAGTTGCAAGAATTGAAGACCATCTGGTGTTGAGGGATTTTTAAGATGTTTTTAGACAAATTCTAGGATTGCCACCAAAGAGAGACATTGATTTATCTATTGATTTAGTGCTAGGATGTGCCCCAGTGTCTAAGACACCTTATAGAATGGGAACACTAGAAATAAAAGAGTTACAGATGCAACTTGAAGAAATTTTGAAGAAGGGATATATACGCCCAAGTGTGTCACCTTGGGGAGCCTCGATTCTTTTTTTGAAGAAGAAGGATGGAACCTTAAGGCTGTGTATTGATTCTAGACAACTTAATAAGGTTACCCTAAAGAATAAGTATCATTTTCCAAGAATTGATGATTTGTTTGATCAGTTAAAAGGTGAGAGAATATTTTCCAAGATGGAATTGAGATCAGGTTATCATCAAGTAAGGATAAAGGAAGAAGGCATCAACAAGACATCATTTAGAACAAGATATGGACATTATGAATTCACAGTAGTGTCATTTGGACTATAAAATGCCCCAAAAATTTTTATGTGTTTGATGAATGAAGTATTCAAGGAGTACCTGGATGAGTTTGTGATTGTGTTCTTAGATGATATACTCGTCTATTCTAAATCGAAAGAGGAACATGAGAAACATTTAAGAATGGTGTTGCAAGTTTTAAGAGAGCATAAATTGTATGTTAAGCTAAGTAAGTGCATCTTTTACCAAAAGAAGATTCACTACTTGGGGCATATAATTTCAGCAATAGGGACAGAAGTTGATCCTGAGAAGATAGAGGCCATTAAAGGATGGTCAATGCCAAAGAATGTGACAGAGGTCAGATCATTCATGGGTCTTTCCGGTTATTACAAAAGATTCATAAAAGGTTTTTCAAAAATTACAAGTTCAATCACTTCTTTGCAAAAGAAGAGAGTGAAGTTCGAATGGAATTCCAAGTGTGAAGAGATTTTTCAATAGTTGAAGGAAATATTGACAAGTGCATCAATATTGAATATTGCATGTCTAACGAAGATTTTTTGTGTGCACTAATGCGTGCAAGGAAGGACTCTGTGAAGTTCTTAGTCAAAGGGACCATGTGGTATGTTATGAGTCCAGAAAATTAAAAGAGCATGAGAGGAATCGTGCTACACATGACTTGGATTTAGCAATGATTGTACATGCATTGAAAATGTGGAGGTGTTATCTTATGGGTAAGAAATTCGAGCTAAGGACAGACCACTATGGTCTGAATCATTTGTTTGGACAACCAACATTAAATGCTAGACAAATCAGATGGCTGGAATTTCTGAGTGAGTGTGGCTTAAAAATTAAGCATATAAAGGGAAAGGAAAATCAAGTGGTTGATGCACTCAGTAGGAGATCTCATTAAGTGCATATTGCATCCATCATCATGTAAAGGACAGATTTGAAAGAAAAAATTATTGTAGCAACAAATTCAGATCATCACTATGTGAAAATAAAAGAGACATTACAACAAGGTAATTTTCAGCAGAAAAATAATTATTATGAGTTGAAAGAAGATGGAATTCTCATCTACAAAGGTAAGGTGTATGTTTTGAATTACAGTGAGCTAAAAAATGCAGTGTTTAAGGAGATTCCTAATGTACCATATATCAAGCACCTAGGATATCAGAAAACAATTGCAGCAGTAAGAAGCCAATACTTTTGGCTGGGAATGAAGAAGGAAGTGGCTAATTACATAGCCAGATGTCTAGAATGCCAAAAAGTGAAGACAAAACGTAGCCACCCAACATGTTTTTGACAGACATTTCCCATTCCAAAATGGAAGTGGGAAGTAGTTACAGTTGATTTTATTACTAAACTTCCCATAACAGTGAAGCAACATCATTCCATCATGGTAGTGGTGGATAAATTGACTAAAGTAATGCATTTTATTCCAGTAAAGACTACACACAAGGCAAAAAATATTGTAGATATATACATGAAATAAGTTACTAGGCTACATGGAATGCCTAAAGCAATAGTTTCAGACAGAGATCCAAAGTTTACTTCCAATTTTTGGAAGGGTTTGTTCAAGGGCTTTGGGACAAATCTAAATCTTAGTACAACGTATCATCCAGAGTCAGATGGGAAAATAGAAAGGACTAATAAGACAATTAAGGACATGCTTAGAATGTATGTGATGGATCAGCCATCAAAGTGGGAAGATTTTATCCATTTAGTTGAATTTGCCTACAATAATGGGTATCATGCCTCATTGAAAATGAGTCTGTTTGAAGCATTGTATGGAAAAAAATTTAACACACCAGTGAGTTGGGATAATCCAGTGGATAGAGCAGTTGTTGGGCCAAAATTGTTAAAGGAAATGGAAGAGCAGATGGTAAAAATAAAGCAGAATTTAAAGGCTGCCCAGGATAGGCAGAAAAGTTATGCAAACATTAACATAGTTTTCAGAGACTTTAAAATGGGAGAACATGTGTTTTGAAAGTGAAGGCAAAGAGAAGTTTTCTAAGATTAGAAAGCTACCCAAAGTTGGAAACAAGATATGGTGGGCATTTTGAAATATTAGAAAAGATAGGGTCAGTTGCATACATGTTATATTTTCTTGTATCCATGAGAATGCATAATGTATGTCATGTGTCATTGTTAAAGAAATATGTGTTTGATCTTAACCACATAATTGATTAGAATGTGATCTAGGTGGAGCATGAAGGGGATTTCCAGATGGAACCTGTATGCATCCTAGACCAGAAAGTCAGAGTGCTCAAGAACAAATCCATAAGGTTGGTAAAGGTTCAATGGACCTACTACAGTCTTGAATATGCTACATGGGAGCATGAAGAAAACATGCAGGTAGAGTACCCACAAATTTTTGATAGTTTTGAAGAAAACATAATGCAACACTCCATTTTGAGTAGCTAAAATTTTGGAACCACATCTTTGAGTCCTAGCCAACTGCGTTGGGGACCTTGATAAAAGAATGGCTCATTCCTTGGGTTATCCTTGATAAACAGATGGTACATCCCTTGGGTTATCCATTATAAATGGATGGTACATTCCTTGGGTTATCCCTGATAAACGAATGGAGCATTCCTTGGGTCGGCGAGTTGAAAGGAAGATGATATTTTGGTTGGAGCTACTGCTGGAGTTGTTAAATTATAGAATTTTATTTTCTAAGTATTGCGATGTAATTTGCATATATATATATATATATATATATATATATATATATATATATATATATATATATATATATATATATATATATATCGGCATAGAGTGCACCGAGGACAGTGCACAATTGTATGGGAGGGGGAATGTAACATCCCCACTATAATCCCCACTTTAATTATGTAGATATAATATGTGGCTATGTTCAAACGATGTAATATGTGAATTGTATTTCCTTGTTTATTAATAAAAATGTGATGCCAGCTACTAAGGGGACAAGGATAAGAGATGGGGACTGAATTAATCCACAAGAGGGGGATGTGTCTAGGATAATGGCCAAGAGGGTTCCAAGGGGGAAATGACCCATGTATATTAATTTAACCCATTTTCCTAAAAAATATATTTGTATATGAACCTTCCCATTTCTAATTGAGTGTTACCAAAGCCAATCATTGAATACATGTAAGAGGGTGGGTGTGCATGGTCTAGGGAAAATTTTAAGAACCCCCTCTAGATTTATATGTATAATAAATGAGTGAATGCCCATGACACATGGGAAAGTGTGAAGGCTAATTTATCAATAACACAATATGCATATATAATGTTTTGGCGAATCTTTCACCAAATTATAAAATCTTGTAAAATTTGGGCAAATCTTTCACGGAATTATAAAATGTTTTCAAATTGTGGCGAATTTTCACATAATTATAAAACCTTTTTAAAGTATTGAAAAATATTTTAAAAGTATATTAATTTAAATAAATTTGAATCGATGTTCAATCTTGGGAGTATTCCAAGTAAATCTGATACAAAAAAGAACACTTCTGTGCTCACCTACACAATGTAGTGAGCAGGACATTTTGGAGACTAAATATATATGTCAAGCACTAAAAATATCTATGCTTATATCACTAAATATATACATCTCTTATCTTTGTTATGCTTTCCCTCTATGAAATTGACCAAATCCACAATGTTCTAGGCTTGTTTATAGAATTTAGTTGAGAAGCCATCAAGGCTTAGAGCATTGTCACGATTCATGTCCCACATAACTTTGTTAATCTACTCAAGTGAGACATTGTTGCGTGCTAAAATTGCCCCTTTCTCCTTATCATTTCCATGTCATTTTCATCTCATTCTCTTGTATTAATTTGTCCCTGTTGTTTACATTTTCTATGAGAATATCAATCCTGGAGCAGGTACAATTCATTATTCATTCAACATTGTGTTATGTTAAAACTTAACTCATAGTTTACTTGTAAACTAGGATGATGTTTCCTTAGTCCTAATTTGGGTAATTACACAGTCATACCTGTAAACCACAGAGATGTACATATATGAAAATATGTTGGTGTTGAAGCACCTTGTTGAAACACCTGGCTGAAACATGTTGCACACACGAAGAAGACTATGTAGAATTAATAAGAATGAATGCAGATATGTTGGTGTTGAAACACCTGGTTGAAACACGATGCACGCATGAAGAAGAATATGGAGAATTAATAAGAATGTTCAATGAATGCAGATATGTTGGTGATGAAATATCGTGTTGAAACACACATGAAGAAGACTATGTTAATATACTCAAGTGAGACATTTTTGGGTGATAAAATTGCCCCTTTTTCCTTATCATTTCCATGCCATTTTCATCTCATTCTCTTGTATTAATTCATCCCTATTGTTTACATTTCCTATGAGAACATCAATCCTGGAGAAGGTACAATTCATTATTCATTCAACATTGTGTTATGTTAAAACTTAATTCATAGTTTACTTGTAAACTAGGATGATGTTTCCTTAGTCCTAATTTGGGTAATTACACAGTCATACCTGTAAACCACGGAGATGTACATATATGCAGATATGTTGGTGTTGAAACATCGTTTTGAAACACACTGCATGCATGAAGAAGACTATGCAAAATTAATAAGAATGAATGTAGTTATGTTGGTGCTGAAACACCAGGCTGAAACACGTTGCACACATGAAGAAGACTATGCATAATTAATAAGAATGAATGCAAATGTGTTGGTGTTGAAACACCGTGCTAAAACATGCATGAAGAAGACTATGACCCCATTGATTCCATCATATCCAGCTAGCAGAGTTACTCCACCATTTTCATTTGTGGCCATCATTAATAAGTATTTATTAATGGAAGGTACCGATAACACTGATTGGACAACTGAACTTGATCACCACCTCATATTTTTCTTATCACTGGTAAGTGCCTGCAAGTACGTGTTTGTGGTTTATAGCCTACATGTATGATTGTGAAATGTATTTGACATGAAACTATGAAAGAATGACTATTCCACGCCCTTCCACATCACCAAAGACAACCAATATCGTCAGTTCAAGTTGGGGGGTATCCCATCATCCCTGAATAAAGTAACCAATCATCGCCATAAATGTTCAATCAGCATGGCTGCCAGGTTTATTTTTCCCACGAAATTCGAATCACCACCACCTTTCCAAAAATACCAACAAATATCCTTCCATTGGTCTTGTGCGCTCATGCATGTTGAAGCTCATGGGTCTTTGTTAGGAATTTTGAACCCGAAACTCCTTTGCAATACTGTAACAACTAATTACACTGAAGAACATTCAACATGGGATAATTTGCAATCCATCATGAACTAGTAACCCTCGACGCCCTACGTTGGTTCCCAGAAGTCTACAAAATATTTGAATATGTAGGGTGGGTAGCATGCATATTTTGAGCGGTTGGACGGGTTTGAAAGTTATATGTTTTGGACATAGTGGTACGATATTATCATTGATGTCAATAGGGTGTAGAAGGCTAGTATAAACCCAAAGCTCAAAAGGAAGAACATTAAATCAAAGCTTATAAGAGATGACGCATAGGAGTCATTCATTCTTATTTTAGGACAATCTAGGATCATTAGATTGAGGTGAAGTCATAGGTTGGGAAGGATTAAATATCAACCATCAAATCTAAAGAAGGAGCTTCGGATGATCTCACCAGCCATTAAATCAAGGAGGGACTTTGGATGAATTCTTGACCATCCAATTGAGTTCAGTGGAAGGACAGTGCAAGCCACAATATCTCGGAGTCTCGAATTAAAATAACTCATGCAGACCATTGATCTAAGATATCTTCGGGAGCAACTTGATTCATTGGATCAGGTGGTCAACTACGGTGTTGACCACTCCAATGAAAAGGAGTCTAGAATAGGTAAATTCACCTAAAGGCTGAAGCCCTGAAGTCACAAACTCGAGTCAACTCCAGCACTGACCACTCCGGCGAAAAGGAGTCCAAAAAAACTGAATTTACCCAAAGGTCGAAGCCCTGAAGTCACGAACTCTGGTCAACGCCAACAAAAAGGAGTCTAAAACAGGTAATTTTACCTGAAGACCGAAGCCCCAAAGTCATGAACTCTCGTCAACCATTGATCTATTCAGAGCATGCCAAGGAAAAAGGTGGTCAACTCCATCCTTGACCTACTCCAACGATAAACAACTTAGATAAACCAAGAACTCCCGAACACTGGAGTTCCAGAATAAATGAAGGTCATAGGATCAAGACAATTGAAAATCTATGGTGGTATATCTATTAGGCACTTTTGGAATAATCGATGGATAATACAAAAGTGCCAAAACTCTCTAAGCCATGAAGTATCGAATTCACGAAGTAAGACATGTGGCAAAAGACGAATATGACATGTGGCCCAATCAAATGGTGACAAGTGTCAAGGTCGATGTGGCACATAAGGAATGTAAAAGTCACAAATCAGGGTGACATGTGGTAGCCACTCAGCTAGTACCACATCAACAATGATGTCAGCAAGCTATGTCACTATGAGAGTACATCCTTCGGGGTTATCTAGCTTCTCCTACCAGCAAAACTACCTGAAGCGTTGAAGGCCGAAGTTATGAATATCCAAATACCTGGAGAGCGGGAGCTCCTTCCTGCCTAAGTCTATGGTCCCAGCTCCTTGACATATGAAGTTTATCAAACAAGGAGTGTTGCTACACTCTTCGACGGAATTTGCTCTGTAAGAGTTGGAAGACTGCAAAGGCCTGAGTCCCGAAATGTCGAAGTCCCTAAATGAACAAGAACCATCCATCTCAAACATGCAAATAAAATGTGACCATCAATCTCGATAAGCGATTAAGCACTCGTTTGGATTATTGCTTAGTCACCACCTATGGTCATATGGAATAAAGGTCGAGAAAGTACGTCTATACAAATTTAACATGCAAAGGAAGAATTTTTCCTCTGTCGAGAAGAAACTTTGAACCAGGAAGGATCTGGATTATGTCCTGATTGAGATTAAGTGATCAAATACATCCAATGATTTAGAAAGCTAATCGAAAAATTCAAATATGATCAGTTGGAGAACTAGGGACGCAACAAAAGCTTAAGAACAAAATAAAAAGGCATGGGATCGAATCAAAATAAATCGATCCATACCTGTGATCGATTTATGAAAAATCCCTCATACTAAATTGAAAATATTCCACGTTAATGCATGAATAAAAATAGAGGGAGATATTAATTCTAAATTAAAAGACAAATGTTATTACTGTTAATTTAAATGAAGCGGTGCAATGGTCCAAACAAAGGGACACAATGCTTCAACACTCACACCAATAGGAAGACTATATAATCAAGAAAGAATGGTGAAGAAGAAGTGTCTCTGCAATCCAGATCAAATACCAAAAGCAGAAGCAGAGTCCAAGGAATAAGAACTGATGATTCTTATGTAGTAAGGGTGGAAGGGAGGAGAAAGGAAGGATTCATATCCTTTACTAAGTAAATCATGAAAACAAGGGAGTTGGTGCTTCCTAGGGTTGGTGCCCTAATGACAAGGGAGTCGGTGTTTCCTAGGGTTGGTGCCCTGAAGAAGGGGATTTGTGTCTCCTAGAGTTGGTTCTCTAAAAAGAATTGGTGTCCTTCACTATCTCAGATTATTATTTATAAAAACTTGTAATTCTTGTTAATTATGTTTATATAATTGATTTTATATACAATTCCATTGTTGATCTTTTTGGTGATTAATAAAATAACAAGTTAATTACTAATTGTTTAAAAAGAGGTAATATTGATTCACCCCCCCCCTCCCCCATCCCCTCTCAGTATTTCCAACAATTGGTATCAGAGTGAGTGCCTTCAACACAGTCTAATAACTGAAAGGTATATCCTGAAATGGATCAACAAGAGGGAATGTCTTCCAACAAAGCACCATTGTTTAATGGAGGTGGTTATGCTCTCTGGAAATTAAGATGGAAAAGCTACTTGTTGGCTCTTGGTTTTGATGTCTGTCAATCTGTTGTAGATAGCTACACTGCACCAACTACTCCACCCACAGATACTGCAGGAAAGGATATTTCCAATGACAACTCAAGAGTTGTTAATGCCATTCTAGGAGGATTGAAAAATTGTATATGTGTGAAGGTAATGCATTGTAAGTTAGCTAAGTAAATCTTGGACAAATTGGAGGTTTTATATGAAGGCAATAGCAAATTCAAGGAAGCCAAACTACAAACCTATAAAGTTCAGTTTGAAAATTTGAAAATGAAAAAAGAAGAGAAGATTGTTGAATACTTTCATAGGGTGGATGAGGTAGTTAATTCAATCAGAGCAGCATGAGAATAAATTACAGATAAACCTATTGTAAAAAATATATTAAGGTCATTACCTATGAGATATGATTCCAAGATCTCCACAATTAAAGATAGTGTAGAACTTAAAAAAATCACAGTAGATCGGCTTCATGGAATTTTTACAGCATATGAGATGAGAACAGGGAGCGAAAAAACATCAAAAGGAGAAACAATGTTTAAAGCATCTAAAACAAATATGAGGCAGGAGAAAAAGGCCAATGACGAGTTATCAGATATATCTGATGAAGAAATTGCCAACTTCATGAAAAAACTCAAGAAAGGCACTCGAAAATACAAAGGAAAGATTCCTCTAATATGTTTCAACTGTGGAAAAATTGGATACTTTGCCAATAAATGCCCCTATCCTAAGAAGGAGGAAAGTGATGATGAAAGAACCTTCAAAAATCAGAAGAAAAACATTACCAAAGATAAAAAGAAGTTCTACAAGAAGAAGAAAACATTCTTTACCCAAGAAGATAGTAGCTCATCTGAAGAAAGTGAAGAAGAGGATCCAAAGATTCTATTTATGGGGATAAAAACTCAAGATTATAATCATTTGAAAGATGAAGAAGAAATGAACCTCGAGGAATAATTCATTTGTGCAATTGAAGAACTAAGAAAATCTAAAACGCAAAACAAGTTACTAAGGGAACAACTTCTAGAGATTGAAGAAGCTACTAAATCAAGAGAAAAGGAAGTTTCCAAAAACATTAGTGAGTTATTGATTATTTGGGTTGGTTGTCATTGATGTCAACCGTTGAAGAAAGTTCAGTAGCGAATTCTTGTAGCACAAAGGTTTGGGTAATGGACCCAAGTTTGTTTGATGTATAATGGTATGTGTTTTAATATATTTGAAGGTAAGACTATTCTGGATGGATAGTACATGTCATGTCATTTCCATTGGTATGTGGAACGTCACATAACTCCTCACGGTTAGAGAGTTATGGCCATGTGAAGTTGGGGAACCCTCATGAGTCATCTAGAAGCCCCAAAAGGTCAAAGTAGTCAAAGTAGTTGAAAAGAAAAAAATATTTAAATAATAAAGTGAAGTGATGAGTCTACTATAATTCAAAGTGGATAGAAAAGAAATTACTTAAATAATAAAGTTAAGGGAGAAAGTACTAAGTGGACAGGTGGTTAGATGTGGGTTAGACCTAAAATAAGGAAAGTGAGTTAAGATAGTTAGAAGGTAATTTAAATAATAAAGTGAAGTGATGAGTGGACTATAACTCAAAGTGGATACAAAAGAAATTATTTAAATAATAAATTTAATGGAGAAATTACTAAGTGGACAAGTGGTTAGAAGTGGGTTGGCCCTAAAATAAGGAAAGTGGGTTAAGATGGTTAGAAGGTAACCCCTTAAGGAAGCTACATGAAAGTATAAATAAGAGGCAAGCGTCTCTCATTTTTAATCATGCTTGAGAATATTGAATATCTACAAGTGACTGAGGTAACCAAAAGATATCTAAGCCGAATTTCAGAGGGAAGGTGAAGTAAAGAAAGCCAAAATTCAAGGGAGGATAAATTCTTTTGATGATGCTTTCTAAGGTATGTTATTTACAGGTCGTCTCACCATTTTTGCAATAACTTTTTTTATAGAATGATTCAGACCGTGAAATTGGGAGGCTATTGAGGAAACATATCCAAGTAGATGTGATAAAAATTTCATCTTGTGGGGCGTTGTATTTTTGGACTTACACTCCGTGGAAAATAGGGTTTGTGGCTAGTCTTGAAACTAGTCTAAAACGGGTGTTTTGGGTAAAAACGTCATAAAGTTTTCATAACAGATCCAAATTCAGTAATACAAAATGTATTGGTTAGAGTACAGTATGTAGTATTTTTTGTACCATTTTTAGATCCATACAACAAATATTTTGTGTGAGGCACACTCTACAATTTCACTCTTTAGAATAAGCCAGAATTCAACAAGGTATGTCATTTTTGCTATAAATACTTTTCTGAGAGGTTCCAAGTAGTGCAACCTAGAGGAATTTCATAAAATACATTGAAGAACATTGTTTACTATTTTCGTATCTTTATTCATTACAGGTACATAGTTATGATTATTTCAAGTTAGGGTTGTTGACTAATCCAAAATTAGTCATGTGAGACTAAAGTAAAGTTTGATGAAAATGTTAGTCTCTTGTTGTTAAAGTTAAGGAAGGTTTGCAGGTATGTGATCATGTACACCAGGTCTATTACATAGTTACAAATCAGATTTCGATGATGAAATTGATGAGGGATTTTGGTTGAGGTACATGTTGGGTACATGGTTGAGACAAGTAGTTGATGAGTTGGCACATACATGAGGTGTATAGTTGATGATGTTGGTATATCTTGATGAGTAATATTTTATGTGTATTTGATGCATGATTGGTACATATTTGGTGCATGGTTGATGCACTCGTTGATGGTACAGGTTATTTATACAGGTTTGGTGCATGGTTGATGCATTTGTTTATGGTACAGGTTGATGTACGGTACACGTTGGCATAGGTTATTGTTACAGGTTGGTTGGTATAAGTTTACAGAAGTATATCTCACAGTGATAGTGTGACAGTGGTTCCATCATTCTACTTCTACTTCAGGGTGGTTGGATGGGGCAAGGACAGGTGGTTGTATCCACCTTTTGGTTGTAGCCAGAGAACATAGGGGGTTGTAGCCTCCTTCTGGTTGTAGCCAGAGAATTGGGGAGTTGGAGATTCCCTCAAGTTGTATCCTGAGAAACTAGGGGGTTGGATCCTCCTTCCAATTGCAGCTAGAAAACAAAGGAATTTGGTGCTTCCAATGAATGTAATTCTTAAACACATATAAGAAAAACTATTTTGTGGTTTTCTCTCGCTTTGGGTTTCCACGTAAAAACATTGGCGTACTATGTATGTGTATGATTGCTCATTTTTTCATTGTTTATTTACTCTGCAATTATTTGATGATAATGCTACATTGATAAAACACTTGCATTTTATGGTTGAAAATGATTATATTGCTCTATTATTGATTCACCCCCCCTATCAGTAATCCAACAATTGTTATCATAGTAGGTTCTTTCAGAAATCAGTTTAACCACTGAAAGGTAGAACATGTATAAAAATGGAATGCCACAATTTGATGGACAAAAATATGCATTTTGGAGCAGAATGATGAAAACGTATATACAAGCAGGTGGATTTGAAATTTGGCAATCAGTTGTAGATGGATACAAAGAACCAACAGTTTCACCGACAAATGAAAGAGCAATAAAACTCAAGCAAGATAATTTCAAATCCACAAATGCACTTCTGAATGGTCTTTGTGAATCAGTATACACCAAAGTTATACATTCTAAATCCTCTAAAGAGATTTGGGACAAGCTTCAAATATTTATGAAGGAGATTCAAAAGTCAAAGCAGCAAATCTTCAAACTTACAGAGGTCAATTTGAAGAACTAAAGATGAAGGAAGATGAGAATATTGTAGCTTACTTCTTATGAGTCGATGAAATAGTAAATGAAATCATAGGATTGGGAGAAGAAATTAAAGAATCTGTAATTGTTCAAAAGGTACTAAGATCTCTTCCTATGAGATTTGATCCTAAGATATTAGCACTAGAAGAAAGAGAAAATCTAGACTCAATAAGCATGGACAAAATACATGGAATCTTCACAGCATATGAAATGAGAACTGAACAGGAAAATCCAGATATAAAAGAAGTATCTTTCAAAGCATCCAAAAGTTCAAAGCAAAAGGAAAAAGAACATAGCAGCAGCAGTGACATCTCGTAAGATGATGAAGAAATGGCCAACTTTGTCAAAAGATTGAACAATGGAACCAATGACATATATAAAGGTAAGTTTCTAATGATTTGTTTTAATTGTGATGGTATTGGTCATTTTGCTAACAAATATCCTCATAAGAAAGATACGAGGAATGATGAAGATTACTCAAATATAAAACAAACATATAAAGGCAAAAAAACTACAAAAAAAACTTTCAAGAAAAGCTTATGCACCAAAGAAGACATCTCCTCATCAGATGAAGATGAAGTCAGTGACAGTGAGACAGAAAGAATTCTATTCATGGCAGTAGAAGAATCTGATAAAGAAGACACCGAAGAAGAATATGAAGAGGCAGAAGTTGACTACTGAGAATAATTGTTGTGTGTCATAGAAATTATAATAAGAGAAAAGAAGAAAAACAAGAAGCTACAAGTAGAATTAGACAAGGAAAAATACACTCATGAACTAGAACAAATGATCACAAATTTGAAGGTTCAAACAAAAGAAGATAAAATAATTGAAGAATCACTCAAAGAATAGCTAGAATAAAGAGACGAGATCATTGGAAATTTGGAAGCAGATATTGTCACATTAAGAAAGGATCTTCAAAAGAAAAATATGCAGAACATATCAAAAGTTTTGAATGATATTATCAGCAGTCAAAAGCCTCATCATGACAAGTCCGGACTTGGATACAATTAGATAGAAAAGGGATCAAGCTCCAAAACAAAAGAACAAGAAACATATCCAAAACGTTATGCAGAAACAATCAAATGGGATAGGAAGACTTACAAGGAAGATTACAGGGACACTCCTCCACCAAGAAGATTCATATTTTAGAATCAACGACAGACAGAAATAGATAGGCGTTGGGAAGAAAAAGAATTCATAAGATTAACTCATTTCAGAAGATCTTCAACTCCCAGGTATCAAACTATCTTTTTTGGTTTATGTTATGCATGCAATAATTTTGGAAATAAATTTATGAATTACATTGCTAACAGCAGGAACATAAACAACTTTGAAAGTCATACACAACAGGGTTATCCAAGAAGGCCTAGTGAAACACAGAGAAGAAGTTACAACAGGTTTGAATAATTGAGCACATAAGTGGAATGTTACAAGTGTAACAACTTTGGACACATGTCCAAAGATTGGAGAATAGTAGTTCCTCCTAGAGAACCACAACAGAACAACAACAGACATAGATAGGAACCTCCGAAGAGGACATGGATAAGAAAGCAGAATCAGTATAGAAATGAAGAATGCATGCTCACTCTACAATATAAGTAGAAGAAAAGTGGTTGGTATGTTGACAATGGCTTTTCAAAACACATGACATGTGATAAAGACAGGTTTCTTACATTAAGAAAGGAAAGAGATAGATCGGTCTCCTTCAAAAATGATGATTCAACTAAAATCATTGGAAAAGGCACAGTCATAATTGGAAATAAGAATACCAAGGCAGAAAATGTTCTCCTAGTAGAAGATATGAAACATAATCTTCTAAGTGTAATTCAAATGTGTGACCCAGATCATAAAATTACTTTTGATTCACAGAAGTGTGAGATAAGAAAAGAAGGCTTAGGAAAATTGATTGTAACAGCTGCAAGAACTTCAAGCAACATATATGTATTAAGTGAAATTGGAAATGAAAAGTGTTGTCTAAGAAAGGAATATCAAGGTTGTGAATGGCACATAAGAATGGGTCACATACACTTTGACAACCTTAACAAAGTCAGCAGAAAGGAAGCCATTAGAGAAATGTCCTAGATCATGAAACCAACCAACACTTTATGTAAGCATTGTCAACAAGGAAAGAAAACAAAGACCAGGTTCAAATCAAAGGAATAATCATCAACAAGACCACTGGAAATTGTGCATATTGATCTAGTTAGACCAAATACAACAAAGGGTTTAAAAGGTGAGAAATACTTTATGTTATTATTTGATGATTATGCAAGAATGACTGCAGTTTGCTTTCTCAGGAAAAAGTCAGAAGCTTTTGAAAACTTCAAGGTCTACAAGGAAATGGTTGAAAATTAAATGGATTCAAAATTCAAATGTTTGAGATATGATAATTGAGGAGAGTTCACTTCAAAGGAATTTATGGACTACTGCAATAGACATGGAATAAAAAGGCAATTCTTTGTTGCTAGGACACCTCAATGGAATGGAGTTGTTGAAAGAAAGAACGGGACAATACGGGAAATGGCTCGAACAATGCTAATGGATTCCAAATTGACAGATATTTTTTTGACACATGCAGTGCATACAATAGTTCGCATTCAAAACAGAGTAATGCTCAGAAACAATACTGGAAAAACTCCCTACGAGCCGTGGAAAGGAAGACCAGCAAATGTGAAGCACTTCAGAGTATTTGGAAGCAAATGCTACATCAAAAGAGAAGATCACAGAATGGGAAAGTTTGACTGTTGTGTGGAAAAAGAAGTACTTGTTGGTTACTCAAGTACAAGAAAATCATACAAGTATTATAATCTGAGGTTGAACAAAGTTGTGGAAAGCATCAATGTAACATTGATGAAACGGGTGGACGAGAATTAAAGGAAGAAGAAAATGAATCAATGGAACAACTTTACAAAGAAGAAGAAGAAAATGAAGAACAAGTAGAAGGGGAAGATGAAGAGGATCAAACAGAAGTAGAAGAGCAAGTTCAACAAGTCTCTCAAAAGACACCTAGCAAACGAGTACAGAAGAATCATCCTTCAAATCAGATTATCGGAAACAAAGATGCAGGAGTTGAGACTAGAAGAAGAATCTGTTCACCAGAAAAAATGTGCCTAGCACTCTCATCTATGATTGAACCAAATAGTTTTGAAGAGGCCAGCAAGGATGAATTATGGAATAAGGCCATGGATGAAGAATTGGATCAAATAGAGAAGAATGACACTTGGGAATTGATTCCAAGACCAAAGAATAAGAATGTGACTGGCACAAAGTGGGTATTGAGAAATAAATTGAATGAAGATGGATAGGTTACAAGAAACAAATCCAGATTGGTATGTAAAGGATATACACAGGTTGAAGGAATCGACTTTGAAGAGACATTTGCCCAGTTGCCAGAATGGAAGCAATCTGATTTATTTTAGCCTATGCATGCTCCAAGAATATTAAAGTGTATCATATGGACATGAAATCATTTTTTCTGAATGGGGAACTTGAAGAAGAAGTCTACATAGAACAACCAGAAGGATTTTAGTTGTCAAAGAATGCAAATTATGTGTGCAAATTGAAGAAGGTCTTGTATGGTATAAAACAAGGTCCCAGAGCATGGTACTCTAGACTAGATAAATATCTACAATAGGCAGGGTTCAGAAAAGGAAGTGCAGACAACAACCTCTACATCAAGGCAACTCAAGATAGTATTTTATTAATTGAATTTTCTGTTGATGATATTATTTTAGAAGTATTGATGACAGGTAAAGACAGAAATTTGCAAAGGACATGTAGAATGAATTTGAAATGCCATTACTTGGAGAAATATCCTTCTTTCTGGGTCTTCAAATATGTCAAAGCAACCAAGGAATTTTTATTTCTCAAACTAAGTATATCAGAGAAATGCTAAAGAGGTTCGGAAGGGAAGATTGCAAACCAGTTATCACTCCTATGCAAACCAGTTGCAAGTTGAGAAAAGATGATGATTCAAAGTCTACAGACCATAGGCAATACAGGTCAATGATTGGTAGCTTACTATATGTGACAGCATCCAGAATAGATGTAATGCAGGCGGTTGGACAGGTGGCACGATTTCAAGCAACACCAAAGAAATCACATGCATTAGCAGTGAAGAGGATTTTTAGATATCTCAAAGGAATGGAAGAGTTTTGATTATGGTATCCAAAAGGAAAGGATCTATCATTTATTGCCTACATAGATGCAGATTGGGCAGGTTGCATTGATGACCAAAGAAGCACCAGTGGAGCAGTGCTCTACTTAGGTGAGTGTTTAGTATCATGGATAAGAAAGAAACAATCATCAACGTCCTTATTTACAGCCGAAGTAAAGTATATTGTAGCAACAACATGTTGTACACAATATATATGGATGAAACAAACTCTAACAGATATATAGGTTGAGTATGATGAGCCTATTCCAATCTATTGTGATAATACAAGCGTCATCAGTATCTCAAAGAACCCGGTGATGCACTCCAAGACGAATCACATTCCAATAAAGTATCACTTTCTACAGGAACATGTTATAGAGAAGAACATCAGAGTTGAATATGTGGGAACAAAAGAACAATTGGCAGACATATTTACAAAACCGCTTCCAAGGGAATCCTTTGAGTATTTTCGCGAGAGACTCAGAGTAATTTCTACTCCAAAATGAATGCTTTTGAATGCTTTACTTATATGTCTTATATTTACACGAGGGAGCACCATAAAGAGGACAGTTCACATTGGTGGATCAGTTTCAGGAAGAGTTCAGTCAGGGGGAGTATCCCCAAGGAAAGTTAAGTTAGGGGGAGCATCCTCGGATGGAAAGATACCTTTGTCATTGATGACAAAGGGAGAGAGATTTATCATAAGCAAAGGTAAATTATTGGAGAAAGAACATAGAGGCATGGTTCTAGGGGGAGCGATGGTCACAGGGGGAGCATGAGTGATATGACTTCAGTATTGCATCAGAGTGTTTCCATCAATGCCAAAGGGGGATATTGTTGATTATTTGGGTTGGTTTTCATTGATGTCAACCCTTGAAGAAAGTTCGGTAACGAATTCTGGTAGCACAAAGGTTTGGGTAATGGACCCAAGTTTGTTTGATGTATAATGGTATGAGTTTTAATATATTTGAAGGTAAGAATATTCTGGATGGATAGTACATGTCATTTCATTTCCAATGGCATGTGGAACGTCACATAACTCCTCACGGTTAGAGATTTATGGCCATGTGAAGTTGGAGAACCCTCATGAGTCATCTAAAAGCCCCAAAAGGTCAAAGTAGTCAAAGTAGTTGCAAAGAATAAATTATTTAAATAATAAAGTGAAGTGATGAGTGTACTATAAGTCAAAGTGGATACAAAAGAAATTATTTAAATAATAAATTTAATTGAGAAATTACTAAGTGGACAAGTGGTTAGAAGTGGGTTATCCCTAAAATAAGGAAAGTGGTTTAAGATGGTTAGAAAGTAAATAATAAAGTGAAGTGATGAGTGTACTATAAGTCAAAGTGGATATAAAAGAAATTATTTAAATAATAAATTTAATGGAAAAATTACTAATTGGACAAGTGGTTAGAAGTGGGTTATCCCTAAAATAAGGAAAATGGGTTAAGATGGTTAGAAGGTAACCCCTTGAGGAAGCTACATGAAAGTATAAATAAGAGGCAAGTGTCTCTCATTTTTAATCACACTTGAGAATATTGAATATATACAAGTGACTGAGTTAACCAAAGGATATCTAAGCCGAATTTCATAGGGAAGGTGAAGTAAAGAAGGCCAAAATTCAAGGGAGGATAAATTCTTTTGATGATGCTTTCTAAGGTATGTTATTTACAAGTCGTCTCACCATTTTCACAATAATTTTTTTTCTAGAATGATTCAGGCTACGAAATTGGGAGGCCATTGAATAAACATATCCAAGTAGTTGTGATAAAAATTTCATCTTGTGGGGCGTTGTATTTTTGGAGTTACACTCCATGGAAAATAGGGTTGGTGGCTAGTCCTGAAACTAGTCTAAAATAGGTGTTTCGGGTAAAAACGTCATAACTTCTTCATAATAGATCCAAATTCAGTAAGACCAAATGTTTTGGTTAGAGTACAGTCTCTAGTATTCTTTATACCATTTCATATCCATACAATAAATATTCCATGTGGGGCACACTCTACAAGTTCACTCTCTAGAATAAGCCAGAATTCAATAAGGTATGCCATTTTTGCTATAACTCCTTTTCTCAGAGGTTCCAAGTAGTGAAACATGGATAAATTGCATTGAAGACATTGAATAACATTATGTACTATTTTCAGATCTTTATTCATTACAGGTACATAGTTATGAGTATTTCAAGTTAGGGTTGTTGACTAATCCAAAATTAGTCACGTGAGACAAAAGTAAAGTTTGATGAAAATGATAGTCTTGTGTTGTTAAAGTTAAGGAAGGTTTGCAGGTATATGATCATATACACTATGTCTATTACAGAGTTACAAATCAGATTTGAATGATGAAATTGATGAGGACTTTTGGTTGAGGTACATGTTGGGTACATGGTTGAGACAAGTAGTTGATGAGTTGGCACATACATGAGGTGTATAGTTGATGATGTTGTTATATCTTGATGAGTCATAGTTTATGTGTATTTGATGCATGATTGGCGCATATTTGGTGCATGGTTGATGCATTCGTTTATGATACAGATTATTTGTACAGGTTTGGTGCATGGTTGATGCATTTGTTTATGGTACAGGTTGATGTATGGTACATGTTGGCACAGGTTATTGGCACAGGTTGTTACAGGTTGATTGGTATAGGTTTACAGTAGTATATCTCACAATGATAGTGTGACAGTGGTTCCATCATTCTACTTCTACTTCAGGGTGGTTGGACGGGGCAAGAAAAGGTGGTTGTAGCCACCTTCCTATTGTATTCAGAGAACATAGGGGGTTGTAGCCTCCTTCTAGTTGTAGCCAGAGAATTGGGGAGTTGGAGCTTCCCTCGAGTTGTAGCCTGAAAAACTAGGTGGTTGGAGCCTCCTTCCAATTGCAACTGGAAAACAAAGGAAGTTGGTGCTTCCAATGAATGTAATTCTTAAAGACATATAAGAAAAAGTATTGTGTGGTTTTCTCTCGCTTTGGGTTTCCATGTAAAAACACTGGTGTACTATGTATTTGTATGATTGCTCATTTGTTCATTGTTTATTTTCTTTGTAATTATTGGATGATAATGCTACATTGATATAACACTTGTATTTTATGGTTAAAAATGATTATATTGCTCTATTACTGATTCACCCCCCTCTCAGTAATCCAACATGAGTCAGAACAATCGAATATTAAGTTAAAATCTCAACTCCAAGAAACCAAAAGAAAAGAAGAAATATTGAATAAAGAACTCAATGAAAAACAACAAATATGTAAGATATTGGAGGATGAAATAGTTCAACTAAAAGGGAAACTAGAAAAAGAAGATATTCAATTTAAGTTTAAAAACAACTCAAAAATCTTGAACAACATTCTTAGTTGTCAGAGATCATCAAATGATAAGACAGGAATAGGATATGATCCCTCTACAAAACAAGAAAATGACAAAATCAGTTATGCATATGTTCTTAAGAACCCCATAAGAATAATAGAAAACAAGACAAAAACAAAATCATTGAAAACTATCCCAAATAAACAAAAATATGCACTTCCTACTAAAGAAAAAGGTGACGAGAAAAATAGAATCATCAAAAGGAATCCTTCTAACATAAATCAATATATATTCCTTGGTTATTGTTATTCCTAAAAAAAATTTGGACATAAAGCAATACATTGTAAAGCTTATAGAAAGTACAGTCCAAGAGATGTCCAAAGATATGAATATAATAAGGATAATGCAGAAAGAAGAAATTATAACTCTTTCTCTCCCTTACAAGACTACAATGTTGAATGTTACAAATGCAACAACTATGGTCATAAAGCTAGTGATTGTAGATTGTCAAAATATGGCAAAAAGATAAATATTCTCAATAATCAAAAAGTATGGAAGAAAAAGAAAATAGAATGCAATGTATCCCTATATGTGAGAAACCAAGGATGTCAATGGTATATAGACACTATATGTTCCAAACAGATGAATGGATATCAAAGCAAATTTCTTATGTTAAACAAGAAAGAAAAAGGAAAAGTAACCTTTGGAGATAATATGTCAGCCAAAATATTGGGAAAAGGCATTGTCAATTTAGGAAATAACAAAACCAAAGCAGAAGATGTACTTCTGGTAGAAAATCTCAAACCTAATCTCCTAAGTGTAAGTCAAACATGTGATCAAGGTCACATACTCACCTTTGATTCTCAAAAATGTGAGATCGGGAAAAAGGACATTGGAAAGCTAGTAGTAGTTGCACCAAAAACATCTAGCAATGTGTATATCCTTAATATAGATGAAGGAGAAAAATGTTGTTTAAGACAATTAGATGAAAGATGGATATGGCTTAGAAGGTTGGGACATTTAAGTTTTGACAATTTGATCAAATCCAAGGAGAAGGAAGCAGTAATGGAACTACCAAAAGTTATTAAGCCTTCAAATTCTATTTGTAAACATTGTCAAATAGGGAAGCAAACAAGAGTTAGGTTCTAAACAAAAGAGTATTCTGCAACAAAACCTTTAGAACTTATTCACACAAAACTATGTGGGCCTACCAGAACTAAAAGTACTCATGGTGAACATTATTTTGTGTTGAGTGTTGATTATTACACTAGATTGACCTGGGTATACTTTCTAAAAGAAAAATCAGAAGCCTTTGAGAAGTTTAAAACATACAAAGCCCTTATAGAGAATGAAACAGATCTCAAAATTAAATGTCTGAGATCAAACAATGGAGGATAATTCACCTCTAAAGAATTCATTCAATTATGTGAATAAACATGGTATCAAAAGACAGTTTTCATCTCCCAAGACTCCTCAACAGAATGGAGTAGTAGAAAGGAAAAACAGAACAATTCAAGAAGATGCAAGAACCATGCTAAATGAAGCCAAGCTTCCAGAAAAATTATAGAGAGATGCAATCTACACAGCAGTTCACATACTTAATCGAGTTCAGTTGAGACCCAGCCATGACAAAACTCCTTATGAACTATGGTTTGACATGCCAGCATCTGTAAAACACTTTAGAATTTTTGGAAGTAAATGTTACATTAAGAATGATGAAGATAATTTAGGAAAGTTTGATCCAAGATCTGATGAAGGGATATTTTTAGGGTATTCACCTAATAATAAAGCATAAATACATTATAATCTTAGACTACTAAAGACAGTGTAAAGTGCCAATGTAAATATAGATGATCTAAAACTAAAGAAAAGCATATCCCAAGACATATCAAAAATTGATAAACAAACTCAACAAGATGATGATGATGTAGAATCTCAGCAAGAAGATGATGATAATGAAACACGGTAAAATGAACCATACATTGATGAATAAGACAATGAAGAAATGCCCTTTCCTAAAGCTCCATCAAAAAGAGTTCAAAAGAATCATCCTAAAAATCGAATTATTGGAGATAAAAATGCAGGAGTAGAAACAAGAAGGAGACTCACATTTGACTCAAAACAATCAATTTTATCCATGATACAACCTAAGTCATTTAAAGAAGCCATCAAAATTAAAGATTGGACAAAATCAATGAATGAATAATTAGACCAAATAGAGAAGAACCAGACTTGGGAACTAGTTCCAAGTCCCAAGGACAAGAATGTGGTGGGAACCAAGTGGATCTTCAAGAACTAAATGAAAATGGGGATATTATAAAGAGAAAAGAAATATTAGTTTTCAAAGGATATTGCCAAGTGGAAGGTATTGATTTTGAAGAGACCTTTTCTCCAGTAGAAAGACTTGAGGCCATCAGGATGTTTTTAGCATTTGCATGCTTCAGAAATTTCAAAATCTATTAGATGGATGTCAAGTCAGCATTCCTTAATGGAACACTACAAGAAGAAGTCTATGTTGACCAACTTAAAGGATTTATACTAATATAAAATCAGGACTATGTGTGCAAACTAAAAAAAGGCCATGTATGGTCTTAAACAATCCCCTATAGCATGGTTCGCAAGGATTGATCAGTACCTATAGAAATAAGGATATAAGAAAGGGACTACTGATAATAACTTATACATCAAAATTGAGAATCAAAACATGATTGTTGTGGTGGTATATGTAGATGAAATCATATTTGGAAGTAATCTTACGATACTAAGAATAAAGTTTTCAACCAAAATGCAAGAAGAATTTGAAATGTCTATGCTGGGAGAATTGTCCTTCTTCTTAGATTTACAAGTAACTCAAAAAAAAGGGAATATTCGTTTCCCAAGCCAAATATATCAAGGAAATGCTAAAGAAATTCCAAATGGAATAAAGTAAACCTATGAGTACTCCCATGGTCACTAGATGTAAACTAAGTCTAGAAGATGACTCACCAAACGTAGACCAAACAATGTATAGATCAATGGTTGGAAGTCTGCTCTATTCAACAACAACAAGACTAGACATTATGTAGGATGTAGGACTTGTAGGGAGATTTCAATCTGCACCTAAAGAAACTCACTTAAAAGAAGTAAAGAGAATATTCAGATATCTTAAAGGCATCTTAGAACTTTGATTATGGTATCCAAAAGATAAAGACTTCAATATAAATGCATACACTGATGTAGATTGGGCCGGTAGTATAGATGATAGGAAAAGCACCAGTGGAGGAGAATTCTTTTTAGGAAAGTGTCTGGTAGCATGGCTAAGTAAGAAACAAACATCCACATCACTCTCCACAACAGAGCCAGAATACATTGTTGTTGCATCCTGCTGCACACAAGTTCTTTGGATGAAGCAAGCATTAGAAGATTTACAAATAAGATATGATGATCCCATTACTATTAATTGTGATAACACTAGTGCCATAAGTATCTCTAAAAATCTAGTAATGCATTCTAAAATCAAACACATTTCAATTAAATACCATTTCCTAAGAGATCAGGTTACCCAAAAGGTGGTTAAAATAGTGTATGTGGACACCAAAGAACAAATTGCAGACATATTCACAAAACAGTTGCCCAGGAATATTTTTGAAAATCTTTGACAGAAATTGGGAGTAATTCACAAACCTCATTAAAACCATAAAAATTGTATCAGAAGAAAAGGGGCACATGGTCACGTGGGTCATTTCCACAAGGGGAGCGAAGAAAGATCCCCTCTTTCATTGTTGTCAAAGGGGGAGGAAATTGATAAGCAACAGAAATAAAAATACTTCAAAGAAAAGGTTGCCATAAATGACAAAGGGGGAGAATTGATCCAGAATCGGATCCAAGAGGCTCTCCAAGTCTAGAAAAGGCACAAAAATGAAAGTTCTTGGAATTGGATGAAACCAATTCCATTGAGACCGTCTCGTTGCATTGATTTTGTCCATATATTTACTTCCTCAAATGGACGTCATATGCGAGAGTTATCACACTCTGATCGTTTTTCCAAACAAGCAAAAAGTCAAATAGGTCAACAGGCAAAAGAAATGTTAATGTTGACGTCATGTTGACATCATCACGTTGATGTGGCAACATGACACATGGCAGTAGGTCGTACAGTTGACATGTCAGGGGAATAGTGGACTGCTGATATGGCAGGTACAAGTGGACCAACCAGGAAGTGACACATGTCACCATTAAAAGGGTGACATGTGGCACACCTATACAATGACATGTGGTAGGTGTGCTTACATGGTCGGTTGCTAACAGGGAAGAGTACGGCACTGAAACATGGGAAAATCGTTGACTGACAAGTGGCATCAGAAATTGTTGAATAGGGTGGTGCCACGTGGCCCAGAATTGGGCTGCCATGCGGCACCCAGTGGTTGGTCATTCTGTTTATGACAAAACTATGGAGTGGACCGGATTTGAACCCCCGACCTCACATAGGAGACAAGTCTTATGGACAGGCGGATAACATTGTGCCACATTTGGAGCTTGTTTTATACGCTCCACTTTATATTATTTGAAGTGCATATATGGTGGATGGGAGGTGGAATGGGGTTGGGGCTAAGCCCCAGCCCGTGGCCTTTCCATTCGATACATGTAACCACAGCTAAAGGGGGAGCGGGCACAATATATCGACCACCAACAGTGGTTTGTGCATAGGAATCGAGCTATTGCATACATTCAAGGGTGATAACCACTTGATGGGCACATGTTTAGGGGTGCAGTCCTATGACAATCCACCATGTGACCTATGATTGTGGAGTGAGGGCTGGTGCTTGGCCAAATTAGTTTCCATGTGACCGAGTTAAGGGGAACGCGCCGAGGATTAGGGGGATTATCCCTTCTATTTTCCCAAAAGTAGATTATTTGACCATATATTAATATTTTTAAATGATTTTATGCTTGTTATTGGAGATTTTTGCCCATTATTGTGGGATATTGGGCTCTTTTTGAGGCCAGATATTGGGGGGAAGTTGGGAGATGGTTAAAAAATTCATATCTATATAAACCAGGCCTTCTTGAGTCCATAGAGGGGATTCATATCAGAGTTATGTTGAAGGAAATCCAAGCCAAATCCATTTTTATGCAGGGAAGTTATTGAGGAGCGCACCTTTCCGGGGCATTTCTGGGAGCTTCGGTCATCCGATTTGAGTGTCGTTTCTTCTGTTGGGTTATTAATATCTAGGAGAACAAGACCAGATCAGTTTTTTAACATTTTGGAATTTTTGTGATGTACTTATTAATCTTTGAACAGAAATAAGAAAGCCTCACCCACTGAGACAAAGGCCCGGAGATGTAGGCGAGATTGTCAAACTCTGTTATCACATTGGTGTTATGGTTTGTTGTTGTTTTATGATTCATTTCAGTCTTTTACATGTTTTTATGGTTGTGATATATTATGATATCTTCTTCCTCTTCCATTAATCTTCTTAACTGGTTAATCAACACGTGCTTAATAACTCAACCATAGTCGTGTAAAAGATCTTTTCGGATCAAGTGGTATCAAAGATAGTTGACATTTGGATTTGAGTTTTTCATGCTAACCAGGGAAAAGCTACATTGTGGTGAAGGTGATCTTGTTGAAGAGAATACATTAATTGGATTGAGAAAGAGAGCTTCTCATAGCGAGAAGATGGCATTGGAAGAGGGACTTTCTCTTGATGAGAAAGAGTTTCGAAAAACTTTATTTTCTATGTCGTAGATGATGAAAGTTTTGTACGAGGATTACTTGGAACGAAAGAGACCAGTTTTGGGTGAATATTCAAAGGGAAAAAGTGAAGAAGGAGAGTATCATCCTCAAATTCCTCCTTCACCTCCATAGTCACCTCCTTCTTCTCCTTTTTCTTCAAGTTCAAGTTCTAAATCCAATGCAAAGAAACATGTTCATAAACATAAGAATGAAATACCATTATTAAAACTTGATGTTAAATTTGAATTACCCATATATGATGTTGAAGTTAATGCAAAGAGACTTGACAATTGAGTCAGACAGATGGAGGTCTATTGCAGTGTGCAACAGATCAAGGATGAGGCCACACAAATCAAGTTTGCATCATTGAGACTTGCAAGCACAACCCTCATCTGGTGGCAAAGAAAATTGCAAAATGGAACACAACAAGTGGGTAATGTAATTCCATCATGGCAAAGTTTCATTTCTTCACTTAGAAATCAATTCTATCCTTTGGGTTATAAAGAAAAAGAATTAATAGAATGGAAAGATTTAAAACTAAGAAAAGGACAAACAGTGCAAGAATATACAGATGGATTTTGTAAAATGGCATCGATGCTTGATATTCCTGTATATACCCAAGAAACCCTTATGAAGTATATAGGAGGTTTACCTGCACATATTAGAAACACTATATTCATGTTTGGACCCACTAACCTTGATGAGGTTTTTGTTCAAGCGACATATATTGAAGCAGGGAAAACATGTGTCAGGGTAGCAGGGGAATCGTCTTCAAGGAAAGAGTACAAGAGGAAGTGGCATGCCAAAAAGGAAAGTTTAGTGGAAAGAAAGGAAGAGAATCCATCTTGAAAGCATTGCAATAAAGAGTGGCATGATGTGGATAGATGTTGGCAATTGCATCCCATGAAGAGGCCAAGGTGGTTCAAGGAAAAGAAGGGAATGCAAACAACTGCAGTGACAACACGACTGATAGACTTGGGATCGGATTCAGGTGATGAATCAAAGGTCTCATTGGTTGGTATGATAGGTAAAATTGGTGAAGGAATTGATTGTAGAAGTAACTTGTTTCATATAAGGGTTATCATGCGACACACTAAGGTGGATACATTAATTGACAGTGGATCTCAATCTAATCTAATCTCATAGGAATTGGTTAAGCAATTGGGTTTAAAAACACATATGCATCATAAGCCTTACACACTTAGATGGATAAGCAATCATCATCAAATGCACATAAAAAAGCAGTGCACAATAAAATTTTCAATTTCATCCAAGTTTGTAGACGAGGTAACATGTGATGTTGTTCCACTAAGAGAATGTGGAATGGTCTTAGGTATTCCATACTTATATGAACGTAAGGCAATATTCTACAGGACAAAAAATCAATATCAAATAACCAAAGCAGGTCAAGATTATGTGGTTCATGCTCATCATGTAAAGGCAAATAAAACTCTTCAAACTATGGAACAATTAAAGAATGCAGTTCAAGCAAGCAACAAACCAATAATTGTTTCAAATCAAGTGATCAATCTTAAGCAAGAACAAGAAATGATTGTTGAATGGAAAATCAATCAGAATTTGCTTCAAGATAAGCTCATGTCTTGCAAATATTACAAGTATATAAGCTCATTTGTAGTCATGTTTTCGATGCTATCATTAGTAATGTTGTCTACATGGATGATAGTGGCTTCAGTAAAATGTGGTAGGCTTCAAATGGCTAACAATATGCTATCAGTTGTCATGATTGTGTTACAGTTGATCTTGATGAGACATGTGCACAAGACAGAGTTCAGAGACATAGGACAAGCTAGGTGGCCTATCCCAAGATTGTTGATTGGTCAATAACCTTTTGGGGACCAAAAGGTCCTTAGTGGGGAGGTGTGATCCAGAATCAGATCCATGAGGCTCTCCAAGTCCAGAAAAGGCTCAAAAATGAAATTTCTGGAAATCGAATGAAACCAATTCCATTACGACTTTCTTGTCACGTTGATTCTGACCATATATTTACTTCCTCAAACGGAGGTCGAATGCAAGAGTTATCACACTCTAATCGTTTTGCTTAACAGGCAAAAAGTCAAACATGTCAACAGGCAAAAAAAGTCAACGTTGACGTCAGCATTACATCATGCTGACATCATCATACTGATGTGGTAGTGTGACACGTGGTAGCAGTTCGTACAACTAATGTGGCCAGGTCATAGTGGACTACTGACGTAGCAGGTACAGGTGGACCAACCAAGAGGTGACACATGTCACCACTAAAAGGGTGACACATGGCACACATGTACGATGACATGTGGCAGGTGTTCTTACGTGGTCGGATTCTGACAAGGCAGAGTACAGTGATGACACATGGGTGAGTCACTGACTAACAAGTGGTATTGAAAATTGGCGAATAGGGTGGTGCCATGTCACCTAGACTTGAGCTGCCATGTGGCACCCAATGGTTGGTCATTCGGTTTATGACAAAATTGTGGAGCGGACTGCATTTGAACCCCCAACCTCACGTAGGAGACAAGTATTATGGACAGGAGGATACCATTGCACCATGTTTCGTACTTGTTTTATACACTCCACTCTATATTATTTGAAGTTCATATATGGTGGATGGGAGGCGAAAGGGGGTTGGGGCTAAGCCCTAGCCCGCAGACTTTCCATTTGATACATGTAACCATAGCTAAAGGGGGCATGGGCGCAATATGTCAACCATCGACGGGGGTTTGTGCGTAGGACTTGGGCTATTGCATACATTCAAGGGCAGTAACCACTTGTTGGGCGCGTGTTTAGGGGTGCAGTCCTATGACAATCCACCATGTGACCTATGATTGCGGAGTGAGGGTCAGCGCACAGCCCTTAAGGGCTGGCGCTTGGCCACATCAGTTGCCATGTGACTGAGTTAAGGGGTGCGCACCAAGGATTAGGGAGATTATCCCTTCTATTTTCCCAAAAGTGGATTATTTGACCATATATTAAGATTTTTAAATGATTTTATGCCTGTTATTAGAGATTTTTGCCCATTATTGTGGGATATTTGGCTCTTTTTAAGGCCAGATCTTGGGGGGAAGTTGGGAGATGGTTAATAACTTCATATCTATGTAAACCATGCCTTATTGAGGCTATGGAGGGGATTCATAGTAGAGTTATGCTGAAGAAAATCCAAGCCAAAGCCATTTTTATGTAGGGAAGTTGTTGAGGAGCGCACCTTTGCGGGCCATTTCTGGGAGCTCCGGTCATCCGATTTGAGTGTTGTTTCTTCTGTTGTGTTATTAAGATCTAGGAGAATAAGACTAGATCAGTTTTGTAACCTTTTGGAACTGCTTTGATGTACTTATTGAGCTTTGAACATAAATAAGAAAGCCTCATCCATTGAGACAAAGGCCCGGAGATGTAGGCGAGATTGTCGAACTCCGTTATCACATTAGTGTTATGGTTTGTTGTTGTTTTATGTTTAATTTCAGTTTTGTACATGTTTATATGGTTGTGATATATTCTCATGTCTTCTTCCTCTTTCATTAATCTTCCTAATTGGTTAATCAACACATGCTTAATAACTCAACCATAGTCGTGTAAAAGATATTTTCAGATCAAGAATGTTGGACACAGTGGTACGATATTGTCATTGATGTCAATGGGATGCAGAAGGATCTAGTATAAACCCAAAGCTCAGAAGGAAGAACATTAAATTGAATCTCAGAAGAGATGATGCACATAAGTCATTCACTCTTATTTCGGGACAATCCAGGATCGTTAGATTGAGCTAAAGTCAAAGGTTGGGAGGGATTAAATCTCAATCGTCAGATCAGAAGTAGGAGCTTTGGATGATCTCACCATTCGTTAGATCAAGGAGGGGCTTCAGATGAATTCTCTACCATCCGATCGAGTTTAGTGGAAGGACAGTGTAAGCCACAATATCTCGAAGTCTCGGATTAAAAGAAATCATGCACACCGTTGATCTAAGATCTTCTTGGGAGAAACACAAGTTGTTGGATCAGGTGGTCAACTATGACGCTGACCACTCCGATGAAAAGGAGTCTAGAATAGGTAAATTTACCCAGAGGCCAAAGCCTCGAAGTCATGAACTCCGGTCAAATCTGACGAAAAGGAGTCTAGAACAGGTGAATTTACATGAAGGCCAAATCCCCAAAGTCACGAACTCCGGTCAACTCTGACGTTGACCACTTCGACGAAAAGGACTCTAAAACATGTAAGTTTACCCGAAGTTTGGATCTCTAAATTCACGAACTCCCATCAACTGTTGATCTATTCAAAATGTGCCAAGGAAGAAGGTGGTAAACTCTAGCCTTGCGTACTCCGACGATAAACAGCTCAGATAAACCAAGAACTCCCGAACCCCAAAGTTCCAGAATAAACAAAGGCCAAAGGATCAAGAGAGTTGAAAATCTACGGTGGTAGATATGTTCGTCACTTCAAAAATAATCGAAGGATAATACAAAAGTGTCAAAACTCTCGAAGCCACGAAGTATCGAAGTCACAAAGTAAGACATCTGTCAAAATATGAATATGACGCATGACCCAATCAAATGGTGACAAGTGTCAAGTTCGAAGTGGCACATAAGGACTGTAAGTCACAAATCATGGTGACACATGGTAGCCACTCAGCTAGCGCCACATCAACAGTGATGTCAACAAGCTACGTCACTCTGGGAGTACATCCTTCGGGATATCTAGCTTCTCCTACCAGCAAAACTACTCGAAGCACCAAAGGCCGAAGTCACGAATAATCGAATACCTAGAGAGTAGGAGATCCTTCATGCCTAAGTCTACGGTCCAAGCTAATGGACATATGAAGGTTATCAAGCAAGGATTGTTGATACACCCTTTGGAAGAATTTTCTCTAAAAGAGTTGGAAGTCTACAAAGGCCTGAGTCTCGAAACACTAAAGTCTCGAAATGAATGAGAACCATCCATCTCAAACATGCAAATAAAATGTGATCGTCAATCTCAATAAGTGATTTAGCACTCGTTTGGCTTAGTTATTAGTCACCACCTATGGTCATATGGAATAAAGGCCTTGAAAGTGCATTTTTACAGATTTAACATGCAAAGGAATAATTTTTCCTCTGGCGGGAAGAAACTTTGAACTAGACAGGATATGGATTCTGTCTTGATTGAGATTAAGTGATCAAATACATCCAATCCATTGGAAAGCTAATCGAAAAGTTCAAATATGATCTGTTTTAGAACTGAGGACGCAATATAAGATTAAGAATAAAATAAAAAGGCATGGGATTGAACTAAAGGAAATCAATCCATACATGTGATCAATTTATGAAAAATCCCTCATACTAAATTGAAAAGATTTCACGTTAATGCTTGAATAAAAATAGAGGAAGACGTTTTTTCTAAATTAAAAGACAAATGTTATTACTGTTAATTTAAATGAAGAGGTGCAATGGTCCAAACAAAGGGAGACAATGCATAAATACTCACACCAGTAGGAAGACTATATAAGCAAGAAATAATGGTGAAGAAGAAGTGTCTCTACAATCCAGATCAAATACCGAAATTAGAAGCAGAGTCCAAATAAGAAGAACTAATGATACTTATGCAGTGAGGGTAGAAGGGAGGAGCAAGGAAGGATTCATATCCTTTACTAAGTAAAGTGTGAAAACAAGGGTGTTGGTGCTTCCTAGGGTTGGTGTCGTAAAGACAAGGGAGTTGGTGCTTCTTAGGGTTGGTGCCCTAAAGACAAGGGAGTTGGTGCTTCCTAGGGTTGGTGCCCTGAAGAAGGGTATTTGTGTCTCCTAGAGTTGGTTCTCTAAAAAGGATTGGTGTCCTTCACTATCTCAGATTATTCTTTATAAAAACTTGTAATCCCTGTTAATTATATTTATATAATTGATTTTATATACAAGTCCATTGCTGATCTTTGTGGTGATTAATAAAATAATAAAGTAATTACTAATTGTTTAAAAAGAGGTAATATTGATTCACCCCCCCCCCCTCTCTTAGTATTTCCAACAATATTTCCCTAGAATTCACCCAGAATTTAACAGGAACCCATTTGCATGTTAGAGGTTTGGATATTAGTGTAACGTATGCGGTTATATCCTCTGTTACAGGGCTTCCCAGGACTAGCAGAAAAATATTTTGGATGAAGGACAACCATTCCTAATGCAAAAACCAATTTCTTGGAGGAAGGAGAACAAGTGTAGACAAGAGGATGTGGCACAACAATAGATTCTTTACCTCAAACTTATGACCAGGTTGTTGTTTTCTTGAAGAAATATATCACATGTGAAGGTAGCCACAAGATTGTTTACACATATGATTTGGTTCCAATGTCACACTTTCATCATGGCTCATTGATAAATATGCCTTATTATATGTTAGAATCTTTTCATAATATGGCACATTATGTAAGACAATTTTGTTTTCCCCAAGGTTTTGTCACACACCATTGTCTGATAAAATTAGTAGTGTTGAGAGCCTTGGAACTAAAAAACTAGACATGGGTTCAATTCATTTCCAGTGGAGCAGTAGAAGTTGATGGAAATGATGGAAATGAATCAGAAGAGGATGAAGGAATTAGTGACAAGAGTATTCCAGACAGGAAAAGGAGGAAAGAGAAGGAATTAATGAAGATTTGGGACAAAATAATGTTGTTGGAGAACTAGGATAGGGCAATGGTGATGTAGAAATGAGGGATAGCCCTGGATTTGTGATTGCATAAGTTGTACATATGGAATATCTTGGAGTGCAGATGGAAGAATCTATGCACCAAAACTCTGAAATATCACCTACCATTATAACAGAGGAAAATGAGCAGTTGATAGAGGAGAATCAACCAACACAACACGAAGGAGGGGATACAGAAAAAGAACTAAGTGTGGAAGAACCCATGGCAGAAATGAGGGAAGGATCAAGAACAAAGATGCCTTTTCGAGATACAATGAAGGAATTAAGTGTGGAGAGGTCATCATCACTTGAAAGGGCAGAAACTCCACCAGAATAGATTCGGGAGGTTGAAACAGTGATTCCAAGTGAGAATGTAATTGAGTTGTAGGAAGAATCATCTTCTTTGCATGATGATTCTTCCCATGTTTCCCTTGATTATGAAGTTAAAATTGTCTCAGAGAAACCTCCCCAAACAATGCCAAATCTATTAAGTAGGAAGAGGCCATTGCTAGCATTTCCATCAACTTTCCCAAGTACAAGGAGAAGAACTAGGGTTGTTGTCGCAGTAGAAGCAACTAAATTGAAAAGGTAGAAATTGATATTCATGTGTTGCATCCTCTTTCACCCACTGTTACACGAGAACCAATGGGTGATGAAAAGAAAAATGAAGTTTTCGTTGTAACACAAGAACTAGTTGACAACCTGAGCCCAAATAAAAGAGTTGTTGAAACACAAGAACCTGTTGTTGAAAGAGTGAAAGTCATATTCATGCACTATTATTTGAGAATGATCAATTGAAAAGAGAAGTTCAAAGACTTACGAGGGAATTGGAAATTCTAAAATTAGAAAAGGGATCCCAAAAACCTCCGCCTCTGATATGGATTTTTTAGTGCAAGCATCCCATATTTTAGGAGGACAGTCTATGCCATCAGAGGAGGTTGAAACACATGAAAAATTTAAGGAATATTTGTGTCCTGAGTGTGGGGATATTTATAGATTGGTTGGGTATGAGGTGGCCATTCTTGATCCCTTAGCTTTGGGACTAACCAGAAGACAAGAAGAGTTGGTTGAGGCAGCATAGAGAAATAAAGCCACTTCCACACAAGAATCAGTGGCTAAGGAAGAACAAAAGCAAACTGTTGAAACACCTGGGAATTCCACTATAACACAAGAACCAGTGGTACCTCATTTAAATATGTAGTCTAATAAGGATAACAGGAAGTTGTCACTGTAACACAAGAACTAGTGATGGCTAAGACTATTGAACTAGCCCAGCGTGAGAGTACCACTTCTACAGAAGAACCGACAGTACCTAATTTAAATCAACAATCTGACGAGGCCACGAAAGAAGCCACTGTCACACAATAAATAATGGTTGAGGAAGAGGAATTACCACAGCCAGATAAAGTCACTATTACACAAGAACCAATGACACAAGATCAAATTCCTCTGGAAATTGGTGATGAGGATGAACAAGAAGTTGACCATGAGGACACATAAGATAATACTATCTTTTTGTTGGAAGAGATTGATAAATGGAAGCAACAGGTTTCCATGTTTTAAGAAGGAACGATTATTTTTTCATCCCACAGAAAGTAAATACAAGACCTCAGAGAGAAATACATTGAATTTTTTACGTGTCAGAAATTTAAATGGGAATAAATGAAGAAGGAATTGGGAGAGTTGAAGAAGTTGCAAGCTAAGTGCCAGATTTTGCAACAGGATAAAAATCAAATGTATTTTTTAGCAGAAGATTTACGAGCTGTAGAATCCCTTCTCCCTCATACATGGTCTTCCTTCGTGAACATTTAACTCTTTTTAAGCCTAAATATATTAAGGAAGGAGGGCCTTATAAAATGATTAGTGCCTCTGAGTTTTTAGAAAATTTCTCCCAGAGTTATTTCTCAGATCAACATTTCTTGTGTGTGCTTTATTTGCATGAATAGGCCTGCTTTTTGGATATAAAAAACTTAATCTTGTTCCCTGTGTAGGATATGTGCAACTGAGAACCTTCACTTCTTTTGTGAACAATCAGGCAAAATGTTGGAATTTCTTCCACAAAATCTAGAATAATGAAGGAGAAGCAACATTGTGGATTAGGGGTGAACCTCGTACTCATGTTACTATTTTTAATATACACCAACATCTACTCTCTTCATTTTGCAGGACTAGAAAAGTGATAGGTCTTCAAAGGCTTGTCATAGATTCTTGTATTAAAAACAATCAATGATTAGAAACTGTTTGCACTGGAAGGTAGCAGATTTATATGGCAAGCATCCTCTCTGGCCTTGAGGACCAAGGATCCCTACAGTCATGAAAATTTTACCTATGCTTTGTTTCGGGTTCCTAGCTATATTGAGTACATTCATACTTGTGGTCCACAATGGTTGGGGTTGTAATTTCATTTCCCTATTATCTGGCTGCCAACAGAGAAGTATCAACACAAGTACATAATGACTAAGAAGATTGAAAGGGAATGTTGGGAAGAAGTGATATATTCTAGGGGCTAGAGAAATTTATAAGATAATGTTGCATCATCCTACAATCTTTCTAATTTGCATTAGAAAATTTCATGCCCCGACTCAGACTCCGATTTTGAGTGAGTGAAGTTGCATGGGGACATGCAATGGTGTAGTTGGGGGGAGATGTTGGGTGCTAAAATTGCCCCTTTTTCCTTATCATTTCTCATTCTCTTGTATTAATTCATCCTTGGACCCTATTGTTTACATTTCCTATGAAAACAATAATCTTGGTCCCTGGAGCAGGTACAATTCATAATTCATAATTCATTATGTTATGTTAATCATAGAGTACTTGTAAACTAGGATGATGTTTCCTAATTTGAGTAATTATTGATGAATCAATAAGAATGAATGTAGATATGTTTCCAATTGGTGTTGAAACACCTGGTTGAAACACACACGGAGAAGACTATGGCACCAT
>ML807960.1:117612-156641 GCA_009831015.1 Picea engelmannii
TTTAGGAAATAACAAAACCAAAGCAGAAGATGTACTTCTGGTAGAAAATCTCAAACCTAATCTCCTAAGTGTAAGTCAAACATGTGATCAAGGTCACATACTCACCTTTGATTCTCAAAAATGTGAGATCGGGAAAAAGGACATTGGAAAGCTAGTAGTAGTTGCACCAAAAACATCTAGCAATGTGTATATCCTTAATATAGATGAAGGAGAAAAATGTTGTTTAAGACAATTAGATGAAAGATGGATATGGCTTAGAAGGTTGGGACATTTAAGTTTTGACAATTTGATCAAATCCAAGGAGAAGGAAGCAGTAATGGAACTACCAAAAGTTATTAAGCCTTCAAATTCTATTTGTAAACATTGTCAAATAGGGAAGCAAACAAGAGTTAGGTTCTAAACAAAAGAGTATTCTGCAACAAAACCTTTAGAACTTATTCACACAAAACTATGTGGGCCTACCAGAACTAAAAGTACTCATGGTGAACATTATTTTGTGTTGAGTGTTGATTATTACACTAGATTGACCTGGGTATACTTTCTAAAAGAAAAATCAGAAGCCTTTGAGAAGTTTAAAACATACAAAGCCCTTATAGAGAATGAAACAGATCTCAAAATTAAATGTCTGAGATCAAACAATGGAGGATAATTCACCTCTAAAGAATTCATTCAATTATGTGAATAAACATGGTATCAAAAGACAGTTTTCATCTCCCAAGACTCCTCAACAGAATGGAGTAGTAGAAAGGAAAAACAGAACAATTCAAGAAGATGCAAGAACCATGCTAAATGAAGCCAAGCTTCCAGAAAAATTATAGAGAGATGCAATCTACACAGCAGTTCACATACTTAATCGAGTTCAGTTGAGACCCAGCCATGACAAAACTCCTTATGAACTATGGTTTGACATGCCAGCATCTGTAAAACACTTTAGAATTTTTGGAAGTAAATGTTACATTAAGAATGATGAAGATAATTTAGGAAAGTTTGATCCAAGATCTGATGAAGGGATATTTTTAGGGTATTCACCTAATAATAAAGCATAAATACATTATAATCTTAGACTACTAAAGACAGTGTAAAGTGCCAATGTAAATATAGATGATCTAAAACTAAAGAAAAGCATATCCCAAGACATATCAAAAATTGATAAACAAACTCAACAAGATGATGATGATGTAGAATCTCAGCAAGAAGATGATGATAATGAAACACGGTAAAATGAACCATACATTGATGAATAAGACAATGAAGAAATGCCCTTTCCTAAAGCTCCATCAAAAAGAGTTCAAAAGAATCATCCTAAAAATCGAATTATTGGAGATAAAAATGCAGGAGTAGAAACAAGAAGGAGACTCACATTTGACTCAAAACAATCAATTTTATCCATGATACAACCTAAGTCATTTAAAGAAGCCATCAAAATTAAAGATTGGACAAAATCAATGAATGAATAATTAGACCAAATAGAGAAGAACCAGACTTGGGAACTAGTTCCAAGTCCCAAGGACAAGAATGTGGTGGGAACCAAGTGGATCTTCAAGAACTAAATGAAAATGGGGATATTATAAAGAGAAAAGAAATATTAGTTTTCAAAGGATATTGCCAAGTGGAAGGTATTGATTTTGAAGAGACCTTTTCTCCAGTAGAAAGACTTGAGGCCATCAGGATGTTTTTAGCATTTGCATGCTTCAGAAATTTCAAAATCTATTAGATGGATGTCAAGTCAGCATTCCTTAATGGAACACTACAAGAAGAAGTCTATGTTGACCAACTTAAAGGATTTATACTAATATAAAATCAGGACTATGTGTGCAAACTAAAAAAAGGCCATGTATGGTCTTAAACAATCCCCTATAGCATGGTTCGCAAGGATTGATCAGTACCTATAGAAATAAGGATATAAGAAAGGGACTACTGATAATAACTTATACATCAAAATTGAGAATCAAAACATGATTGTTGTGGTGGTATATGTAGATGAAATCATATTTGGAAGTAATCTTACGATACTAAGAATAAAGTTTTCAACCAAAATGCAAGAAGAATTTGAAATGTCTATGCTGGGAGAATTGTCCTTCTTCTTAGATTTACAAGTAACTCAAAAAAAAGGGAATATTCGTTTCCCAAGCCAAATATATCAAGGAAATGCTAAAGAAATTCCAAATGGAATAAAGTAAACCTATGAGTACTCCCATGGTCACTAGATGTAAACTAAGTCTAGAAGATGACTCACCAAACGTAGACCAAACAATGTATAGATCAATGGTTGGAAGTCTGCTCTATTCAACAACAACAAGACTAGACATTATGTAGGATGTAGGACTTGTAGGGAGATTTCAATCTGCACCTAAAGAAACTCACTTAAAAGAAGTAAAGAGAATATTCAGATATCTTAAAGGCATCTTAGAACTTTGATTATGGTATCCAAAAGATAAAGACTTCAATATAAATGCATACACTGATGTAGATTGGGCCGGTAGTATAGATGATAGGAAAAGCACCAGTGGAGGAGAATTCTTTTTAGGAAAGTGTCTGGTAGCATGGCTAAGTAAGAAACAAACATCCACATCACTCTCCACAACAGAGCCAGAATACATTGTTGTTGCATCCTGCTGCACACAAGTTCTTTGGATGAAGCAAGCATTAGAAGATTTACAAATAAGATATGATGATCCCATTACTATTAATTGTGATAACACTAGTGCCATAAGTATCTCTAAAAATCTAGTAATGCATTCTAAAATCAAACACATTTCAATTAAATACCATTTCCTAAGAGATCAGGTTACCCAAAAGGTGGTTAAAATAGTGTATGTGGACACCAAAGAACAAATTGCAGACATATTCACAAAACAGTTGCCCAGGAATATTTTTGAAAATCTTTGACAGAAATTGGGAGTAATTCACAAACCTCATTAAAACCATAAAAATTGTATCAGAAGAAAAGGGGCACATGGTCACGTGGGTCATTTCCACAAGGGGAGCGAAGAAAGATCCCCTCTTTCATTGTTGTCAAAGGGGGAGGAAATTGATAAGCAACAGAAATAAAAATACTTCAAAGAAAAGGTTGCCATAAATGACAAAGGGGGAGAATTGATCCAGAATCGGATCCAAGAGGCTCTCCAAGTCTAGAAAAGGCACAAAAATGAAAGTTCTTGGAATTGGATGAAACCAATTCCATTGAGACCGTCTCGTTGCATTGATTTTGTCCATATATTTACTTCCTCAAATGGACGTCATATGCGAGAGTTATCACACTCTGATCGTTTTTCCAAACAAGCAAAAAGTCAAATAGGTCAACAGGCAAAAGAAATGTTAATGTTGACGTCATGTTGACATCATCACGTTGATGTGGCAACATGACACATGGCAGTAGGTCGTACAGTTGACATGTCAGGGGAATAGTGGACTGCTGATATGGCAGGTACAAGTGGACCAACCAGGAAGTGACACATGTCACCATTAAAAGGGTGACATGTGGCACACCTATACAATGACATGTGGTAGGTGTGCTTACATGGTCGGTTGCTAACAGGGAAGAGTACGGCACTGAAACATGGGAAAATCGTTGACTGACAAGTGGCATCAGAAATTGTTGAATAGGGTGGTGCCACGTGGCCCAGAATTGGGCTGCCATGCGGCACCCAGTGGTTGGTCATTCTGTTTATGACAAAACTATGGAGTGGACCGGATTTGAACCCCCGACCTCACATAGGAGACAAGTCTTATGGACAGGCGGATAACATTGTGCCACATTTGGAGCTTGTTTTATACGCTCCACTTTATATTATTTGAAGTGCATATATGGTGGATGGGAGGTGGAATGGGGTTGGGGCTAAGCCCCAGCCCGTGGCCTTTCCATTCGATACATGTAACCACAGCTAAAGGGGGAGCGGGCACAATATATCGACCACCAACAGTGGTTTGTGCATAGGAATCGAGCTATTGCATACATTCAAGGGTGATAACCACTTGATGGGCACATGTTTAGGGGTGCAGTCCTATGACAATCCACCATGTGACCTATGATTGTGGAGTGAGGGCTGGTGCTTGGCCAAATTAGTTTCCATGTGACCGAGTTAAGGGGAACGCGCCGAGGATTAGGGGGATTATCCCTTCTATTTTCCCAAAAGTAGATTATTTGACCATATATTAATATTTTTAAATGATTTTATGCTTGTTATTGGAGATTTTTGCCCATTATTGTGGGATATTGGGCTCTTTTTGAGGCCAGATATTGGGGGGAAGTTGGGAGATGGTTAAAAAATTCATATCTATATAAACCAGGCCTTCTTGAGTCCATAGAGGGGATTCATATCAGAGTTATGTTGAAGGAAATCCAAGCCAAATCCATTTTTATGCAGGGAAGTTATTGAGGAGCGCACCTTTCCGGGGCATTTCTGGGAGCTTCGGTCATCCGATTTGAGTGTCGTTTCTTCTGTTGGGTTATTAATATCTAGGAGAACAAGACCAGATCAGTTTTTTAACATTTTGGAATTTTTGTGATGTACTTATTAATCTTTGAACAGAAATAAGAAAGCCTCACCCACTGAGACAAAGGCCCGGAGATGTAGGCGAGATTGTCAAACTCTGTTATCACATTGGTGTTATGGTTTGTTGTTGTTTTATGATTCATTTCAGTCTTTTACATGTTTTTATGGTTGTGATATATTATGATATCTTCTTCCTCTTCCATTAATCTTCTTAACTGGTTAATCAACACGTGCTTAATAACTCAACCATAGTCGTGTAAAAGATCTTTTCGGATCAAGTGGTATCAAAGATAGTTGACATTTGGATTTGAGTTTTTCATGCTAACCAGGGAAAAGCTACATTGTGGTGAAGGTGATCTTGTTGAAGAGAATACATTAATTGGATTGAGAAAGAGAGCTTCTCATAGCGAGAAGATGGCATTGGAAGAGGGACTTTCTCTTGATGAGAAAGAGTTTCGAAAAACTTTATTTTCTATGTCGTAGATGATGAAAGTTTTGTACGAGGATTACTTGGAACGAAAGAGACCAGTTTTGGGTGAATATTCAAAGGGAAAAAGTGAAGAAGGAGAGTATCATCCTCAAATTCCTCCTTCACCTCCATAGTCACCTCCTTCTTCTCCTTTTTCTTCAAGTTCAAGTTCTAAATCCAATGCAAAGAAACATGTTCATAAACATAAGAATGAAATACCATTATTAAAACTTGATGTTAAATTTGAATTACCCATATATGATGTTGAAGTTAATGCAAAGAGACTTGACAATTGAGTCAGACAGATGGAGGTCTATTGCAGTGTGCAACAGATCAAGGATGAGGCCACACAAATCAAGTTTGCATCATTGAGACTTGCAAGCACAACCCTCATCTGGTGGCAAAGAAAATTGCAAAATGGAACACAACAAGTGGGTAATGTAATTCCATCATGGCAAAGTTTCATTTCTTCACTTAGAAATCAATTCTATCCTTTGGGTTATAAAGAAAAAGAATTAATAGAATGGAAAGATTTAAAACTAAGAAAAGGACAAACAGTGCAAGAATATACAGATGGATTTTGTAAAATGGCATCGATGCTTGATATTCCTGTATATACCCAAGAAACCCTTATGAAGTATATAGGAGGTTTACCTGCACATATTAGAAACACTATATTCATGTTTGGACCCACTAACCTTGATGAGGTTTTTGTTCAAGCGACATATATTGAAGCAGGGAAAACATGTGTCAGGGTAGCAGGGGAATCGTCTTCAAGGAAAGAGTACAAGAGGAAGTGGCATGCCAAAAAGGAAAGTTTAGTGGAAAGAAAGGAAGAGAATCCATCTTGAAAGCATTGCAATAAAGAGTGGCATGATGTGGATAGATGTTGGCAATTGCATCCCATGAAGAGGCCAAGGTGGTTCAAGGAAAAGAAGGGAATGCAAACAACTGCAGTGACAACACGACTGATAGACTTGGGATCGGATTCAGGTGATGAATCAAAGGTCTCATTGGTTGGTATGATAGGTAAAATTGGTGAAGGAATTGATTGTAGAAGTAACTTGTTTCATATAAGGGTTATCATGCGACACACTAAGGTGGATACATTAATTGACAGTGGATCTCAATCTAATCTAATCTCATAGGAATTGGTTAAGCAATTGGGTTTAAAAACACATATGCATCATAAGCCTTACACACTTAGATGGATAAGCAATCATCATCAAATGCACATAAAAAAGCAGTGCACAATAAAATTTTCAATTTCATCCAAGTTTGTAGACGAGGTAACATGTGATGTTGTTCCACTAAGAGAATGTGGAATGGTCTTAGGTATTCCATACTTATATGAACGTAAGGCAATATTCTACAGGACAAAAAATCAATATCAAATAACCAAAGCAGGTCAAGATTATGTGGTTCATGCTCATCATGTAAAGGCAAATAAAACTCTTCAAACTATGGAACAATTAAAGAATGCAGTTCAAGCAAGCAACAAACCAATAATTGTTTCAAATCAAGTGATCAATCTTAAGCAAGAACAAGAAATGATTGTTGAATGGAAAATCAATCAGAATTTGCTTCAAGATAAGCTCATGTCTTGCAAATATTACAAGTATATAAGCTCATTTGTAGTCATGTTTTCGATGCTATCATTAGTAATGTTGTCTACATGGATGATAGTGGCTTCAGTAAAATGTGGTAGGCTTCAAATGGCTAACAATATGCTATCAGTTGTCATGATTGTGTTACAGTTGATCTTGATGAGACATGTGCACAAGACAGAGTTCAGAGACATAGGACAAGCTAGGTGGCCTATCCCAAGATTGTTGATTGGTCAATAACCTTTTGGGGACCAAAAGGTCCTTAGTGGGGAGGTGTGATCCAGAATCAGATCCATGAGGCTCTCCAAGTCCAGAAAAGGCTCAAAAATGAAATTTCTGGAAATCGAATGAAACCAATTCCATTACGACTTTCTTGTCACGTTGATTCTGACCATATATTTACTTCCTCAAACGGAGGTCGAATGCAAGAGTTATCACACTCTAATCGTTTTGCTTAACAGGCAAAAAGTCAAACATGTCAACAGGCAAAAAAAGTCAACGTTGACGTCAGCATTACATCATGCTGACATCATCATACTGATGTGGTAGTGTGACACGTGGTAGCAGTTCGTACAACTAATGTGGCCAGGTCATAGTGGACTACTGACGTAGCAGGTACAGGTGGACCAACCAAGAGGTGACACATGTCACCACTAAAAGGGTGACACATGGCACACATGTACGATGACATGTGGCAGGTGTTCTTACGTGGTCGGATTCTGACAAGGCAGAGTACAGTGATGACACATGGGTGAGTCACTGACTAACAAGTGGTATTGAAAATTGGCGAATAGGGTGGTGCCATGTCACCTAGACTTGAGCTGCCATGTGGCACCCAATGGTTGGTCATTCGGTTTATGACAAAATTGTGGAGCGGACTGCATTTGAACCCCCAACCTCACGTAGGAGACAAGTATTATGGACAGGAGGATACCATTGCACCATGTTTCGTACTTGTTTTATACACTCCACTCTATATTATTTGAAGTTCATATATGGTGGATGGGAGGCGAAAGGGGGTTGGGGCTAAGCCCTAGCCCGCAGACTTTCCATTTGATACATGTAACCATAGCTAAAGGGGGCATGGGCGCAATATGTCAACCATCGACGGGGGTTTGTGCGTAGGACTTGGGCTATTGCATACATTCAAGGGCAGTAACCACTTGTTGGGCGCGTGTTTAGGGGTGCAGTCCTATGACAATCCACCATGTGACCTATGATTGCGGAGTGAGGGTCAGCGCACAGCCCTTAAGGGCTGGCGCTTGGCCACATCAGTTGCCATGTGACTGAGTTAAGGGGTGCGCACCAAGGATTAGGGAGATTATCCCTTCTATTTTCCCAAAAGTGGATTATTTGACCATATATTAAGATTTTTAAATGATTTTATGCCTGTTATTAGAGATTTTTGCCCATTATTGTGGGATATTTGGCTCTTTTTAAGGCCAGATCTTGGGGGGAAGTTGGGAGATGGTTAATAACTTCATATCTATGTAAACCATGCCTTATTGAGGCTATGGAGGGGATTCATAGTAGAGTTATGCTGAAGAAAATCCAAGCCAAAGCCATTTTTATGTAGGGAAGTTGTTGAGGAGCGCACCTTTGCGGGCCATTTCTGGGAGCTCCGGTCATCCGATTTGAGTGTTGTTTCTTCTGTTGTGTTATTAAGATCTAGGAGAATAAGACTAGATCAGTTTTGTAACCTTTTGGAACTGCTTTGATGTACTTATTGAGCTTTGAACATAAATAAGAAAGCCTCATCCATTGAGACAAAGGCCCGGAGATGTAGGCGAGATTGTCGAACTCCGTTATCACATTAGTGTTATGGTTTGTTGTTGTTTTATGTTTAATTTCAGTTTTGTACATGTTTATATGGTTGTGATATATTCTCATGTCTTCTTCCTCTTTCATTAATCTTCCTAATTGGTTAATCAACACATGCTTAATAACTCAACCATAGTCGTGTAAAAGATATTTTCAGATCAAGAATGTTGGACACAGTGGTACGATATTGTCATTGATGTCAATGGGATGCAGAAGGATCTAGTATAAACCCAAAGCTCAGAAGGAAGAACATTAAATTGAATCTCAGAAGAGATGATGCACATAAGTCATTCACTCTTATTTCGGGACAATCCAGGATCGTTAGATTGAGCTAAAGTCAAAGGTTGGGAGGGATTAAATCTCAATCGTCAGATCAGAAGTAGGAGCTTTGGATGATCTCACCATTCGTTAGATCAAGGAGGGGCTTCAGATGAATTCTCTACCATCCGATCGAGTTTAGTGGAAGGACAGTGTAAGCCACAATATCTCGAAGTCTCGGATTAAAAGAAATCATGCACACCGTTGATCTAAGATCTTCTTGGGAGAAACACAAGTTGTTGGATCAGGTGGTCAACTATGACGCTGACCACTCCGATGAAAAGGAGTCTAGAATAGGTAAATTTACCCAGAGGCCAAAGCCTCGAAGTCATGAACTCCGGTCAAATCTGACGAAAAGGAGTCTAGAACAGGTGAATTTACATGAAGGCCAAATCCCCAAAGTCACGAACTCCGGTCAACTCTGACGTTGACCACTTCGACGAAAAGGACTCTAAAACATGTAAGTTTACCCGAAGTTTGGATCTCTAAATTCACGAACTCCCATCAACTGTTGATCTATTCAAAATGTGCCAAGGAAGAAGGTGGTAAACTCTAGCCTTGCGTACTCCGACGATAAACAGCTCAGATAAACCAAGAACTCCCGAACCCCAAAGTTCCAGAATAAACAAAGGCCAAAGGATCAAGAGAGTTGAAAATCTACGGTGGTAGATATGTTCGTCACTTCAAAAATAATCGAAGGATAATACAAAAGTGTCAAAACTCTCGAAGCCACGAAGTATCGAAGTCACAAAGTAAGACATCTGTCAAAATATGAATATGACGCATGACCCAATCAAATGGTGACAAGTGTCAAGTTCGAAGTGGCACATAAGGACTGTAAGTCACAAATCATGGTGACACATGGTAGCCACTCAGCTAGCGCCACATCAACAGTGATGTCAACAAGCTACGTCACTCTGGGAGTACATCCTTCGGGATATCTAGCTTCTCCTACCAGCAAAACTACTCGAAGCACCAAAGGCCGAAGTCACGAATAATCGAATACCTAGAGAGTAGGAGATCCTTCATGCCTAAGTCTACGGTCCAAGCTAATGGACATATGAAGGTTATCAAGCAAGGATTGTTGATACACCCTTTGGAAGAATTTTCTCTAAAAGAGTTGGAAGTCTACAAAGGCCTGAGTCTCGAAACACTAAAGTCTCGAAATGAATGAGAACCATCCATCTCAAACATGCAAATAAAATGTGATCGTCAATCTCAATAAGTGATTTAGCACTCGTTTGGCTTAGTTATTAGTCACCACCTATGGTCATATGGAATAAAGGCCTTGAAAGTGCATTTTTACAGATTTAACATGCAAAGGAATAATTTTTCCTCTGGCGGGAAGAAACTTTGAACTAGACAGGATATGGATTCTGTCTTGATTGAGATTAAGTGATCAAATACATCCAATCCATTGGAAAGCTAATCGAAAAGTTCAAATATGATCTGTTTTAGAACTGAGGACGCAATATAAGATTAAGAATAAAATAAAAAGGCATGGGATTGAACTAAAGGAAATCAATCCATACATGTGATCAATTTATGAAAAATCCCTCATACTAAATTGAAAAGATTTCACGTTAATGCTTGAATAAAAATAGAGGAAGACGTTTTTTCTAAATTAAAAGACAAATGTTATTACTGTTAATTTAAATGAAGAGGTGCAATGGTCCAAACAAAGGGAGACAATGCATAAATACTCACACCAGTAGGAAGACTATATAAGCAAGAAATAATGGTGAAGAAGAAGTGTCTCTACAATCCAGATCAAATACCGAAATTAGAAGCAGAGTCCAAATAAGAAGAACTAATGATACTTATGCAGTGAGGGTAGAAGGGAGGAGCAAGGAAGGATTCATATCCTTTACTAAGTAAAGTGTGAAAACAAGGGTGTTGGTGCTTCCTAGGGTTGGTGTCGTAAAGACAAGGGAGTTGGTGCTTCTTAGGGTTGGTGCCCTAAAGACAAGGGAGTTGGTGCTTCCTAGGGTTGGTGCCCTGAAGAAGGGTATTTGTGTCTCCTAGAGTTGGTTCTCTAAAAAGGATTGGTGTCCTTCACTATCTCAGATTATTCTTTATAAAAACTTGTAATCCCTGTTAATTATATTTATATAATTGATTTTATATACAAGTCCATTGCTGATCTTTGTGGTGATTAATAAAATAATAAAGTAATTACTAATTGTTTAAAAAGAGGTAATATTGATTCACCCCCCCCCCCTCTCTTAGTATTTCCAACAATATTTCCCTAGAATTCACCCAGAATTTAACAGGAACCCATTTGCATGTTAGAGGTTTGGATATTAGTGTAACGTATGCGGTTATATCCTCTGTTACAGGGCTTCCCAGGACTAGCAGAAAAATATTTTGGATGAAGGACAACCATTCCTAATGCAAAAACCAATTTCTTGGAGGAAGGAGAACAAGTGTAGACAAGAGGATGTGGCACAACAATAGATTCTTTACCTCAAACTTATGACCAGGTTGTTGTTTTCTTGAAGAAATATATCACATGTGAAGGTAGCCACAAGATTGTTTACACATATGATTTGGTTCCAATGTCACACTTTCATCATGGCTCATTGATAAATATGCCTTATTATATGTTAGAATCTTTTCATAATATGGCACATTATGTAAGACAATTTTGTTTTCCCCAAGGTTTTGTCACACACCATTGTCTGATAAAATTAGTAGTGTTGAGAGCCTTGGAACTAAAAAACTAGACATGGGTTCAATTCATTTCCAGTGGAGCAGTAGAAGTTGATGGAAATGATGGAAATGAATCAGAAGAGGATGAAGGAATTAGTGACAAGAGTATTCCAGACAGGAAAAGGAGGAAAGAGAAGGAATTAATGAAGATTTGGGACAAAATAATGTTGTTGGAGAACTAGGATAGGGCAATGGTGATGTAGAAATGAGGGATAGCCCTGGATTTGTGATTGCATAAGTTGTACATATGGAATATCTTGGAGTGCAGATGGAAGAATCTATGCACCAAAACTCTGAAATATCACCTACCATTATAACAGAGGAAAATGAGCAGTTGATAGAGGAGAATCAACCAACACAACACGAAGGAGGGGATACAGAAAAAGAACTAAGTGTGGAAGAACCCATGGCAGAAATGAGGGAAGGATCAAGAACAAAGATGCCTTTTCGAGATACAATGAAGGAATTAAGTGTGGAGAGGTCATCATCACTTGAAAGGGCAGAAACTCCACCAGAATAGATTCGGGAGGTTGAAACAGTGATTCCAAGTGAGAATGTAATTGAGTTGTAGGAAGAATCATCTTCTTTGCATGATGATTCTTCCCATGTTTCCCTTGATTATGAAGTTAAAATTGTCTCAGAGAAACCTCCCCAAACAATGCCAAATCTATTAAGTAGGAAGAGGCCATTGCTAGCATTTCCATCAACTTTCCCAAGTACAAGGAGAAGAACTAGGGTTGTTGTCGCAGTAGAAGCAACTAAATTGAAAAGGTAGAAATTGATATTCATGTGTTGCATCCTCTTTCACCCACTGTTACACGAGAACCAATGGGTGATGAAAAGAAAAATGAAGTTTTCGTTGTAACACAAGAACTAGTTGACAACCTGAGCCCAAATAAAAGAGTTGTTGAAACACAAGAACCTGTTGTTGAAAGAGTGAAAGTCATATTCATGCACTATTATTTGAGAATGATCAATTGAAAAGAGAAGTTCAAAGACTTACGAGGGAATTGGAAATTCTAAAATTAGAAAAGGGATCCCAAAAACCTCCGCCTCTGATATGGATTTTTTAGTGCAAGCATCCCATATTTTAGGAGGACAGTCTATGCCATCAGAGGAGGTTGAAACACATGAAAAATTTAAGGAATATTTGTGTCCTGAGTGTGGGGATATTTATAGATTGGTTGGGTATGAGGTGGCCATTCTTGATCCCTTAGCTTTGGGACTAACCAGAAGACAAGAAGAGTTGGTTGAGGCAGCATAGAGAAATAAAGCCACTTCCACACAAGAATCAGTGGCTAAGGAAGAACAAAAGCAAACTGTTGAAACACCTGGGAATTCCACTATAACACAAGAACCAGTGGTACCTCATTTAAATATGTAGTCTAATAAGGATAACAGGAAGTTGTCACTGTAACACAAGAACTAGTGATGGCTAAGACTATTGAACTAGCCCAGCGTGAGAGTACCACTTCTACAGAAGAACCGACAGTACCTAATTTAAATCAACAATCTGACGAGGCCACGAAAGAAGCCACTGTCACACAATAAATAATGGTTGAGGAAGAGGAATTACCACAGCCAGATAAAGTCACTATTACACAAGAACCAATGACACAAGATCAAATTCCTCTGGAAATTGGTGATGAGGATGAACAAGAAGTTGACCATGAGGACACATAAGATAATACTATCTTTTTGTTGGAAGAGATTGATAAATGGAAGCAACAGGTTTCCATGTTTTAAGAAGGAACGATTATTTTTTCATCCCACAGAAAGTAAATACAAGACCTCAGAGAGAAATACATTGAATTTTTTACGTGTCAGAAATTTAAATGGGAATAAATGAAGAAGGAATTGGGAGAGTTGAAGAAGTTGCAAGCTAAGTGCCAGATTTTGCAACAGGATAAAAATCAAATGTATTTTTTAGCAGAAGATTTACGAGCTGTAGAATCCCTTCTCCCTCATACATGGTCTTCCTTCGTGAACATTTAACTCTTTTTAAGCCTAAATATATTAAGGAAGGAGGGCCTTATAAAATGATTAGTGCCTCTGAGTTTTTAGAAAATTTCTCCCAGAGTTATTTCTCAGATCAACATTTCTTGTGTGTGCTTTATTTGCATGAATAGGCCTGCTTTTTGGATATAAAAAACTTAATCTTGTTCCCTGTGTAGGATATGTGCAACTGAGAACCTTCACTTCTTTTGTGAACAATCAGGCAAAATGTTGGAATTTCTTCCACAAAATCTAGAATAATGAAGGAGAAGCAACATTGTGGATTAGGGGTGAACCTCGTACTCATGTTACTATTTTTAATATACACCAACATCTACTCTCTTCATTTTGCAGGACTAGAAAAGTGATAGGTCTTCAAAGGCTTGTCATAGATTCTTGTATTAAAAACAATCAATGATTAGAAACTGTTTGCACTGGAAGGTAGCAGATTTATATGGCAAGCATCCTCTCTGGCCTTGAGGACCAAGGATCCCTACAGTCATGAAAATTTTACCTATGCTTTGTTTCGGGTTCCTAGCTATATTGAGTACATTCATACTTGTGGTCCACAATGGTTGGGGTTGTAATTTCATTTCCCTATTATCTGGCTGCCAACAGAGAAGTATCAACACAAGTACATAATGACTAAGAAGATTGAAAGGGAATGTTGGGAAGAAGTGATATATTCTAGGGGCTAGAGAAATTTATAAGATAATGTTGCATCATCCTACAATCTTTCTAATTTGCATTAGAAAATTTCATGCCCCGACTCAGACTCCGATTTTGAGTGAGTGAAGTTGCATGGGGACATGCAATGGTGTAGTTGGGGGGAGATGTTGGGTGCTAAAATTGCCCCTTTTTCCTTATCATTTCTCATTCTCTTGTATTAATTCATCCTTGGACCCTATTGTTTACATTTCCTATGAAAACAATAATCTTGGTCCCTGGAGCAGGTACAATTCATAATTCATAATTCATTATGTTATGTTAATCATAGAGTACTTGTAAACTAGGATGATGTTTCCTAATTTGAGTAATTATTGATGAATCAATAAGAATGAATGTAGATATGTTTCCAATTGGTGTTGAAACACCTGGTTGAAACACACACGGAGAAGACTATGGCACCATTGATTGACTCTCCTCGTAGATCTAACATATCCAGATGAAAGAGGGTGATCTTCTGGAGACTGGAATTAGCACAACTTATCTAGGGAATCATGCAGCTTGCCACATCATTGGATAACAATTGGAGCATTGATTTCTAAGTTTATAATTTTTGTTATTGTAATCTTAACAATCTATGTTTTAAGAAGTTATGAACAGCTTGAGAATTGAAAGATTCTCAAGACTGTTCCAACTACTGGCAGATTCGTTCTATTCTAAGAATGGGGCATGGTTTAAAATATGTACAGAGTGTTTACGCTAGGGAGATAGTCCTTATTTTTCCATTGAGTATTAGAGAACTAACATTGTATCTGGCAATTTAATCTCATAATAAGAAGTGCCAATGTTCGGCTGAATTTCTGTTAGTGATTAATTCTTTTTAGTTTTTTAACAAAAAACTTTGTTTTGAGGCAAGGAACCACCTCCACACAAATCTCACCTCAATAAATTGTTAGTTTTGTCTTCTTGTGCATTTCACATGATAAATCAAAAACTTAAGCTTTGTTTGCATTCTATATGATTAATGTTGTTGAAGCAGTAATTATTTTTGGATTGATGTTGTTGAATAGATTGCAATTGTTGTTGTAACAACTTGTTATCTTGAAATTGTAATATTTCTTGAATGGTTCAGTTAGTCCTTGTCACTTGATGATTAGTATTGGTGTTACATCTCAACCATCTCACTGAATGATATCATAGATTAAGTTCTCTACGGTGTATTGTTGAGCCAGATCTAGGTGGAGGTGTGCTTGTGGATTTATGATTTAATGAAGTTACAATTTGTTTGAAGTGTGAATTTTATTTATGAAATCATAGAGTACATATTTTGAGAGGATTTAACTGCTTCCAAAAGTAATATAGATCTTTTAATTCATTTCATCTGAGTGGTTTATTTTCTGCAAGGACTGGTTTAGTGGAGAAGGATTAATTCAACAGTTAGATTTAGAATTGTTCAGTGAGAAGGAAAACTATAACAATCTCAACAATGATCAGATTTGGAGTAGGTATTGATTAGCTTGGGTGATTGCATATGAATTAGTGTCAGAAGACTCAATGTTTATGCATAAACTTTGCTTGATTGCCTTTGAAATAACCATAATAGATTATAAATCATTTCATACAAATTTTATTGAAAGGCTAAATGTAAATTTTTTTTATTCATAACATTAAAATTATAAATACATTAGAGAAATGTTGGTCTCATTGGTAATATATTTCCTATGATAATTGCGTAGGAATCTATGCTTAGCAACTCATGGCTCATTCCTTTTATGAATACCAACATGTCTTCTCAAAGAAAATATAAATAAACATAATGTATTATAAATAAACCAATCAAGCTACTACAAAGGGCTCAAGCTTCAGTCAAGCATCAAATGAGAATTAGAAGCATTCAAGGGACTAACACAATATTTAATCAAAATAAATCCAAACTTCCAAAGTTGTAAAAATGGTCCAAATGCAAACAACAAACAAAGCATTAAAATTTTCCAAGATATCAAAGTTACAAATCCAAGAAGTTTCATGCACTTGAGTCTTGAATGAGCCCATTATTGCTTAGCGAAAGTCTTATTAATTAGTTATTTAGCCTTTAATACTAGGAAATTGTCTATGCAAGAGATAGGTCTCAACTTCATGAAATGCCAACTTCATTTCCTGTCACATGTAGGAAAAAGAGAATGTCTTAGTTAACTATCAAACCATCAAACTTAAAATAGCTTGGATCAAATAAATGTAGCTTCAATGTTACACTATTTAATACAAAATATAGAACCTATTTTTACCTTAAATGTAATCTCAAATTTACATATGGTAATCTTGCTCCCATAAACAATTACCTTTTTTCAACGTACTCCAAAAATAGAGGAACAATTAAGTCAATAAACTAACAAGAATCACATCACATGTGCCATTCCATTCATTATTTCTACAACGCCAATCATGACTGGAACATGTAAGTCAAAATAAGAGTCCCCTCATGTATATTGGTTTAGATAACATCTTGGGGTATATTAATATCCCAATTCACATCAACATGTCGACCCTCATTTTCGATATTCTGAACAAGAAACTCTATAGATGAACTATTATTATGAGCCTCCAAAATATTATCTTCCATATCAAGTTCATTAAGAGGAATTTATTGTGTTGTGTTCTCCCCTTCTATCACACTCTAATCGTGATGCAGGAGCATCACTCCACCTCAGCACGCCCCAGTCAATTAACAAGCATGGTGCGCATTCAAGGAAGGGAGAGGCATTGCCATGTCATTTTTCCTCAAGAATCAAAAGCATGATCCAGGCATTAAATGAGGAAAAGATGGAAGAGCCAAGTTGTGCCTTCGCACAATCTGGAGATAAGGTTGTCATTAAGTGGTTGACGGTAGGAGGGATTTGCATCCAATTTGGAGCAGATTTCCATCATTGTAACTTGCCCATTAGAGAGGTGTTTTGAATGTTTATTTGACACCACTAGTTTATCTTGCGAGGGAAGCTCGTCGAGCCCCTCTTGTATAAATCTTTGTATTGTTTCCAAGTAGAGAGGTTGGTTGTAGGTTGTTTAGGGTTAGCTAGATAGAGTTAGCCATAGGGAGAGAAACACAGAGAGTCAAGACTTAGTTGTAGCTTGGACTCCACTATTGTAATTTAACATTCCACCATTAATAGAAAATCGCAGTTTTTCATGTTATCAAATTCTGTGTAATGGATGTTATGTTATGAATGTCGTTTACATGCATTTGAATTGTAGATGAATGTTAGGAATCATCTGCGGGGATAGAGATACAGTTTTATATCTATGAGTGTGTTGAATTAAGTCTGGTTCTCTAGGCTAAGTGCAAGGAGTGCGCGACAGAGATTGAAAACTCTATGAGCCGACGCAAGGACTGCATGTTTAAACTCAGTGGATTCAGAAGGGAGACTGTCATGAGGGCACACCCGGTTAATTCACAGACTCGGGAGGAAATTTCAAGGTGGTTAAGTACCTTGGAAGGAAAGACTGTATAAGGGAAGATACAGTCTAGAGTTACTAAACACTCTGAAACACTCTGCCAGGAGGGCATCAAGATGGTTCGAGTGTGCACAAGGACAACATGGTTGGAAGTGTTGGAATCCTCAAGATAATCCCATGCTTATTGAACACTCTGAGGAAGGAAGGCTTTGCAAGAGTGCATCAACAAAGGAAAGGAGATGCCTTAAGATGCTCAGATAGGCTAAGGGAGAAGTCGTCGAGAATATTAGCCAACTGCAAGGAGTGCACCAAGGACACTATAATTCCATCTTACAAATCTTAGGGGGAAGAGAGAGAACCTACCAGGAGAGCACAAGGAAGTTCACAAAGGAACGGTGAACTTTGAAGGTTTTCAAGCCAATCAAAGTCACAGAAGAGTCTGTGCAGAAATCTACAAGGAGTGCAAAAGGAGTTCAAGAACAGCCTAAGTCTCAAAAGAGGAATTTGTGCTAAGAGTGAAAATGGAGCCGAGGACTTTCTAAAGTCTTGAAGGATGGAAAATCGTCCATCGTCGAAGGAGACAGGTGGCAGGAGATCGAGAGGTTCGGGACCAGAAACTTCAGGAGGTTTGCCGAGAGCAAACAAGGATCTCTGTGAAGTCGCAAAGAGAAATTTGAATCCAAGTCGTTGGATCTGGAAGGGCACATTACAGAGATCCACACATTTCAGAGGAGGAACCCTTTGGATAAAATTCAAGAGGAGAATACCCGAAGAACTAAGAGTCGAAGAAATCTTGGTTGTCCATTAAAAGGGGACACGTGGAGTTGGATCGGCACTTCGTTGATTCACAAATTGGAAGAAGTAGAGTCGAGAGGAGATAGGACTCATGAAGTCTGAACTCACAAATTTGATCACAGTCATTGGTCACGAGAGGAACAAGGACCATAGATCTGGTCCTGAAGATTTTTCCAATTCAGGAATCAGGGAAAAAGGAGTAAGCACCTCACGGAAGTTTTGAAGCACAGGATCGCGAAGGGAGTTGGCCCACGGTCGTAGTCTGTGGTCACATCAAGGAAGAAACCTAGCACATGGAGCTAGCAGCATTGGTGTTAATATTTGAAAAGTGTTGAGGAGAGGGTCCGCAGGTGCCACACAACCTATGCTAAGAAAGTAAAGGGCATGTGTCAAGTTAAATCAGTTCCATCAGGAGCCTGACTAACCATTCAGTTTGATGACTTGAATGATCCTAGACCGGGAGGTTGAGCAGCCCTGAATGAGAGAAGGAGTAAGGGGTCAGGATATGCGTCAAGTGGTATCAGAGCTTGTTTTGTCTACAGATCGTAGGAAAAAAGGATGCTGAAAAGAGATATCCGAGCTAATGCAGTATTGATTTATGTGAGCAAGCGAGACAAAGTGAGATACTTTGTTGAAGTTATTGCAAGGTGTGCAACAGATGATAAACTGTTAGGTGGGCTGTAGATGAAGAAATATGGCCATTGTAGGTCATAAACATGGTCGAGGATAAATCTATTCGTAGAGAAGCAAAGCGGAGATGGACAAGGAGCTCAAAGAAATCAGAGCCCAGATGGAGAAGCTAGCATTCAAGATGCAGTAGGAGGAAAAGGTACATTGGAGGTATGAATGGCCTTTGAAGAGGACAACTAAATGGCTTGTTCGAAAGTTGTTGGCTAGAGGGCAGCAACAGATGTTAAAAATGTGGCTGAGGTATGTTGAAAACCTTAGTGATGAGGGAAAGAGATCTAGCAGAGGTCTCATGGGTTGCTAGGAGGGCAATGAGAAGGGACCAGTGGATCTCGTAAACTTCCAGGTGGGTAGAGGAGACATCCCAAATTTCCAAGTGGGAAAGGGAAGAGATATGAGTTCAACTGAGAGTTCATGTCAGGGGATGTTGACAGATGAGGAGGAGGCAACAAAAAGACCTCACTCAAATGGAGATTCGCGTGGAACTGTGAGTCATGTGAATGAAGATGATGAGAAGTTGAAAACTTCCACCATCAAAGAGAAGGATCAGAGGATTGTTCTGATCATTGGAGGAGTCGAGATATTCCTACCAAGCGGTCGAGGAGAGGTTGGCACAGATGTTACATATGCGACGGAAGGAAAGCAAATTGAGACTGTCATGGAGGAGAAGGAACAGATACTAAAGTTTGTCCCAACAGAAGGAGAATGCCCAATTGAGTTACTCACTCAATGGAAGTTAGAGTTAAAGGCACTGGAGGATTGGTTGGACAATCTAGAACTAGAAGGTGGTTACCGAGAGATAGCCATGCCAGAAGAGACACACCAGCAAGAGTTGCGGCTGGAGGAAGCTGGAATGGAGCCAGCCGGAGAATTGACAAGAGAAAATTTGTCAGAGGAAGAAGTTGAGCAGCAGTTCAGTGATGAGGAGTCTGCAGAAGTGGAGACTGCAACAGAGTGGGAATCTAAGTCCACAAAAGAAGAAGATAACTTGGGAGATTAGTGTGATTTACCCATGGACAAGGAAGCAGTGAAGCAAGCTAGTCTGGAACAGAAGAGATAGCAGATGGAGTAGCTGGACAAGGTGATCGAGGAGATAAGGAAGCCGATGTTGGGATTGGTAGAGGAATCAGTCAGCATGAGGAAGCTGGATAAAAGGAAACCTGCATGAGTAGCAAGGAAGATGCAGGAGCAGTAGTGGCAAAGAAGAGAAGCTAGAGATAGATCCAAGGGAAAGTTTGGTATCCAGGAGGATTTTAGCCACATTGGAAAGCTCATGAGAAGGAGCTCATGATTTTCATATCCGTGGAGTATGATGTAGGAGCATCGCGCCACTTCAACATGCACCAGTCAATTAACATGCACGGTGCGCATTCAAGGAAGGGAGAGGCATCGCCCTATCATTTTTCCTCTAGAATCAAAAGCGTTATCCAAGAATTTAATGAGGACAAGATGGAAGAGCCAAGTTGTGCCCTCACACAAGCTGGAGATAAGGTCACCATTAAGTGGTTGACGGTAGGAGGGATCTGCATCCGATTTGGAGCAGATTTCTATCATTGTAACTTTCCCATTAGACATGCATTTTGAATGGTGATTTGACACCACTAGTTTAGCTTGCGAGGGAAGCTCATCGAGCCCCTCTTGTATAAATTTTTATATTGTTGCCAACTACAGAGGTTGGTTGTAGGTTGTTGAGGGTTAGCCATATAGAGTTATCCATAGGGAGAGAAACACGTAGAGCCAAGACTCAGTTGTAGCTCGAACTCCACTATTGTAATTTGACATTCCACCACTACTAGAAAATGGCAGTTTTTCATGTTATCAAATTCTGTGTAATGGATGTTGTGTTATGAATGTCATTTACATGCATTTGAATTGTAGATGAATGTTAGGAATTGTCTACAGGGATAGAGATACAGTTTTATATATGTGAGTCTGTTGAATTAAGTTTGGTTCTCTAAGCTAAGTGCAAGGAGTGATCGACAGAGATTGGAAACTCTATGAGCCGACACAAGGAGTGTGTGTCTGAACTCAGTGCAGTCAGAAGAGAGACTGCCAGGAGGGCACACCAGGTTAATTCACAGATTCGAGACGAAATTTCAAGGTGGTTAAGTACCTTGGAAGGAAAGACTATATAAGGGAAGATACATTCTAGAGTTACTGAACACTCTGAAACACTCTTCCAGGAGGGCATCGAGTTGGTGTGAGCGTGCACAAGGAAGACACGGTTGTAAGTGTTGGAATCCTCAAGAGAATCCCAGGGTTGTTGAACACTATGAGGAATGAAGGCTTTGCAAAAGGGCATCGACAAAGGAAAGGAGATGCCTTAAGATTCTCAGATAGGCTAAGGGAGAAGCCGTCAAGAAGCTTAGTCGAGCGCAAGGAGTGCACCATGAAGACTGTAATTCCATCTTACAAATCTCAAGGGGAAGAGCGAGAACCTGCCAGAAGGGCACGAGGAAGTTCACAGAGGAACGGTGAACTTTGAAGGTTTTCAAGCCGAGCAAAGTCACAAAAGAGTTTGCATAGAACTCTACAAGGAGTACAGAAGGAGTTTGAGAACAACCTAAGTCTCGAAAGAGGAATTTGCACTAAGTATGCAAAGGGATCCAAGGAATTTTTGAAGTCTCGAAGGTTGGAAAATCATCCATCGTCGGAGGAGACAGGTGGCAGAAGATCGAGAGGTTTGAGAGCAGGAACTTCAGGAGGTTTGCCGAGAGAAAACAAGGATCTTTTCGAAGTCGCGAAGAGCAATTTGAATCCAGGTCGTTGGATCTAAAAGGGCACCTGGTAGAAATCCATGGATTTTGGAGGAGGAACCCTTCGGAGAAAAGTCAAGAGGAGAATACTCGAAGAGATGAGAGCCAAAGAAATCTTGGTCTTCCATTAAGAGGGGACATGTAGAGTTGGATTGACACTTCGTTGATTGACAAATCAGGAGAAGAAAATTTGAGAGGAGAGAGGGCTCATGAAGTCCGAAATCGTGAAGTTGATCATAGTTGTTGATCATGAGAGGAACAAGGACTGTAGATCTGGTCCCGAAGAGTTCATCGATTTGGGAATCGAGGAAAAAGGAGTAATTAGCTCGCGAAACTTCTGAAGCATGAGATCACGAAGGGAGATGGCCCACGGTCATAGTCTATGGTCACATCAAGGAGGAAACCTAGCATAGGGATCTAGCAACATTGGTGTTAAGAGTTTAAAATCATTGAGGAGAGGGTCCGCGGGTGCCACACAACCCACGCCCAGAACTTAAAGGGCTTGTGTCAAGATAAATCGGTTCCATCAGGAGCCTGACGAATCATTCGGTTCAATGACTTGAACGATCCTAGACCAGCAGGTCGAGCAACCCTGAATGAGAGAAGGAGTAAGGGGGTAGGGTATGCATCAAGTGTATCAGATATTTTTTTGTTTGCAGATCATAGGCAAAAAGGACAGTGAAAAGAGATATCAAAGCTAATGTAGAATTGATTTCTGTGAGCAAGGGAGACAGAGTGTGATACTCTGTTGAAGTTGTTGCAAGGTGTGCAGTAGATGATAAACAGTCAGGTGAGTTGTATATGAAGCAAGATGGCCATTGGAGGTCATAAACATGGTCGAGGAGAAGTCCATTCTCAAAGAAGCAAAGAGGAGATGGACAAGGAGCTTAGTGAAATCAGAGCCCAGATGGAGAAGCTAGCATTCAAGATGCAACAAGAGGCAAAGGTACATTGGAAGTATGAATGGCCTTTGAAGAGGATAGCTAAATGGCATGTTCAGAAGTTATTGGCCAAAGGGCAACAACAGATGTTAAAAAGGTGGCTGAGGTATGTTGAAAACCTCAGTGATGAGGGAAATATATCTGCCATAGGTCTCATAGGTTTCCAAGAGGGAAATGAGAAGGGACTAGTGGATCTCGTAAACTACCAGGTGGGCAGAGGATACATCCCAAATTTCCAAGTGGGCAAGGGAAGAGAGATGAGCTCAGTTGAGATTTCATGTCAGGGGATGTTGACAGATGAGGAGGAGGCAGATAAAAGACCTCACTCAAATGGAGATTCGCGCGGAACTGTGAGTCGTGTGAATGAAGATGATGAGAAGTTGAAAACTTCCACCATCGAAAAGAAGGATCAAAGGACTGTTTTGATCATTGGAGGAGTTGATATATTCCTACCAAGAGGCCAAGGAGAGGCTAGCACAGATGTTACAGATGCGATGAAAGGACAACAAATTGAGATTTTCATGGAGGAGAAGGAATAGATACTAAAGTCTGTTCCAACAGAAGGATAACGCCCAATTGAGTTACTCACTCAATGGGAGTTGGAGTTAAAGGCACTGGAGGATTGGTTGGACAGTCCAAAACCAGAAGGTGGCTACTGAGAGATAGCCATGCCAGAGGAGACACACCAGCATGAGTTGCGGTTGGAGGAAGCTGTAATGGAGCCAGTTGGAGAATTGACAAGAGAAAATTTGTCAGAGGAAGAAGCTGAGCAGCAGTTTAGTGATGAGGAGTTTGCAGGAGTGGATACTACAGCAGAGTGGCAAGCTAAGGCCACAAAAGAAGAAGATAACTTGGGTGATCAGTGTGATTTACCCATGGACAAGTAACAAGTGCAGCAAGCTAATCTGCAACAGAAGAGCTAGTCGATGGAGCAGCTGGACAAGGTGATTGAGGAGATAAGGAAACTGATGTTGGGATCGGCAGAGGAAGCAGTCAACACAAAGAAGATGGATAAAATGAAACCTGCATAAGCAACAAGGAAGATGCAGGAGCAGCGATGGCGAAGTAGAGGAGCCGAGAGACAACTCCAAGAGAAATTTTGTGATCCAGGAAGATTTCAGCCATGTTGGAAAGCTCATGAGTAGGAGCTCATGATTTTCATAGCTGTGGAGTATGATGCAGAAGCATCACTCCACCTCAGCATGCGCCAGTAAATTAACACGCATGGTGTGCATTCAAGGAAGGGAGAGGTGTCACCCTCTCATTTTTCTTCAAGAATCAAAAGCGTGATCCATGCATTTAATGAGGACAAGCTGGAAGAGCCAAGTTGTGCCTTCACACAAGCTGGATATAAGGTCACCATTAAGTGGTTGACGGTAGGAGGGATCTGCATCCGATTTGGAGTAGATTTCCATCATTGTAACTTGCCCATTAGACAGACGTTTTGAATGATGATTTGGCACCACTAGTTTAGCTTGCAAGGGAAGGTCGTCAAGCCCCTCTTGTATAAATATTTGTATTGTTTCCAAGTAGATAGTTGGTTGTAGGTTGTTGAGGGTTAGCTAGATAGAATTAACCATAGGGAGAGAAGCACAGAGAGTCGAGACTTAGTTGTAGCTCATACTCCACTATTGTAATTTGACATTCCACCATTAATAGAAAATGACAATTTTTCCTGTTATCAAATTCTATGTAATGGATGTTGTGTTATGAATGTCATTTACATGCATTTGAATTGTAGATGAATGTTAGGAATCGTCTGCAGGGATAGAAATATAGTTTTCTATCTGTGAGTGTGTTGAATCAAGTCTGGTTCTCTAGGCTAAGTGCAAGGAGTGTGCGACAGATATTGGAAACTCTGTGAGCCAATGCAAGGAGTGTTTGTTTGAACTCAGTGTAGTCAGAAGAGAGACTTTCAGGAGGGCACATCAGGTTAATTCCTAGACTCGGGAGGAAATTTCAAGGTGGTTAAGTACCTTGGAAGGAAAGACTGTATAAGGGAAGATACAATCCATAGTTACTGAACACTCTGTCAGGAGGGCATCGAGTTGGTGCGAGCATGCACAAGGAAAACATGGTTGGAAGTGTTGGAATCCTCAAGAGAATCCCAAGGTTGTTGAACACTCTGAGGAAGGAAGTCTTAGCAAGAGCGCATCGACAAAGGAAAGGAGATGTCTTAAGATGCTTATATAGCCTAAGGGAGAAGCCGTCGATAAGCTTATTCGAGTGCAAGGAGTTTTCCAGGGAGACTATAATTCCATATTACAAAGCTCAGGGGGAAGAGAAAGAACCTGCCAGGAGGGCACGAGGAAGTTCACAGAGGAACGATGAACTTTGAAATTTTTCAAGCTGAGAAAAGTCACAGAAGAGGCTGCACAAAACTTTACAAGGAGTGCAGACAGAGTTCGAGAACTGCCTAAGTCTCAAAAGAGGAATTTGCGCTAAGTGTGTAAAGGGATCCGAGGACTTTCCAAAGTCCCTAAGGCCAAAAAATCATCCATCGTCGGAGGAGACAGGTGGCAGAAGATCGAGAGGTTTGGGAGCAGGAACTTTGGGAGGTTTGCCGAGAGAAAACAAGGATCGTCATGAAGTCACGAAGAGGATTTGAATCCAAGCCGTTGGATCTGGAAGGGCATGTGGCAGAGATCCACACATTTTGGAGGAGTAACCCTTCTGAGAAAAGTCAAGAGGAGAATACCCAAAGAGCTGAGAGTCGAAGAAATCTTGGTCATCCATTGAGAGGGGACACGTGGAGTTGGATCGGCACTTCATTGATTCACAAATAGGGAGAAGCAGAGTCGAGAGGAGAGAGGACTCAAGAAGTTCGAACTCATGAAGTTGATCACAGTCGTTGGTCCCGAGAGGAACAAGGACCGTAGATCTGGTCCCGAAGAGTTCGTCGATTCGGGAATCGGGGAAAAAGGAGTAAGCAGCATGGGGAAGTTCCAAAGCATGGGATCACGAAAGGAGTTTTCCCACGGTCATAGTCCATGTTCACATCAAGGAGGAAACCTAGTAGAGGGAGCTAGTAGTGTTGGCATTAAGAGTTGAAAAGCGCCGAGGAGAAGTTTCGCGGGTGCCACAACCTGCACCGAGAAAGTAAAGGGCCTGTGTCAAGTTAAATTGGTTCCATCAGGAGCTTGATGAACCATTTGGTTCAATGACTTGAAAAATCCTAGACCAGGAGGTCAAGAAACCCCGAATGAGATAAGGGGTAAGGGGGCGGGGCATGCATCATATCGCCAAAGAGCTAGTTCTCTATCGCATGGAAAATTGTTTATGTCATACTTTGTTACATATAATATTAAACATGTATCCATATGTTTATCAAGATTGTTCCTCAACTTTGACTTCAAGAATGATATTGCACTAAACATTCTCTCATCCTCCATCAATCCCAAAATCATGGTTTGACATAAATCTGCTAATTTGAAATATTCTGACATGTTTTCTTCTAGGTATTGGATTTCACCTAATTTAGTCCATAATCTTGTTATTGCACCATGTTCTAGAGGTTTCTCCAAATGACAATATTGAGCTAACATTGTTTGACCAAAGATATTGGCTTGTTGATACAACTTTGATGAATCTAATATACCTTCAATCTATTCTCCTTGTACATTGTGATTCTTACCAAATTGGTGCACTAGAATTTTTAATTTTGCTAAAAAGTCAACTCTTTTAACCTCTCTATTGTGTTCAGGGTTCCAATATTGAGGGTATACCATAGACATGGCCTCCAATAATTCATCTCGAGGAAATCGTTCCCTTATCTCTGATTCTAGTGATTTTGCAATTTCTATCAAGTTGTGCTTCACTGAAATCAAAACATTATTGAATTGGTCTCTTGACACATGGCACTCTTTAGTGATTCTTCCCATCTTACTAACATAATGAAATTTAACCATATACTCGTGCACTGCCATACATAGTATTCCTTTTCCATCAAACTTCAAATAATTTTCAACTTTTTCTATATCAATGATAGTAGTCCAACCTTTAAACGTTGGGCCTGTGAAAGGCTTTGGCATTGTATACAAATTATCCAATTGAAGACATGCTAATTTTCTTGTATGTATGTATTCTGCAATATACATTGTGCAACTCTAAGACATTTTCATAAGGACATACATTTCATAAAGCATAGGAAGAATTCCAGCCAATGTTAATAATGTCTCTATATCAATTAATCAAAAGAGAAGATCTTGAGCTTTGTCTACATTGAAGTGATGTTCATACATCACCCCTAATAAGGATTGGTACTCACTAAATAGTCTTTGAGTTGGTTCGTCCAATGAGATCCATCTTGTATCAACATCTTTTAGTAGCTTTTTTCCATCCGTAACACCCTCAGGAAATTGTTGAAACTCTTTAAATCACTTGGGACTACGAAAAAAGTATGCATCAGTATCATGTACAATATCTTCAGCTTTTGAAACTAGCGGAAACTTGCTTACTATTTTAAATGCAAGATTCATTCTATGAGTGATCCAAAAATATCTTTTAAAGACTATGGTTGAGTTTTAAAGCATGTGTTCATTAACCATTTAGGAATTTGATGAAAGAGGAAGAATTAAAGATGAAACATGGCATCCATAATGAAATATACAGATCTAGAAATAAGCATAAAGAAATAGCAAACCATAACAACAAAATTTGCTAACGGAGTTCGGCAATTTCGCCTACGTCTCCGAGCCTTTGTCTCATTGGGTGAGGCTTTCTTATTTATGTTCCAAGCTTCAAAAATACATCATAAAATTGCTCAATGGATTTAAAATTGATCTAGTTTTGTTCTGTTCGATCTCAAGAACCCATCACAACTGACGGCACTGAAAACAGATGAACGAAGCTCCCAGAAATGGCCTGCTCTCCTCGATGGCTCATTCTCATCATAAACTAAAAGTATTAAAAATAATACTTTTCAATGCTCAGGATGCCAAATAGATGGCTCCAATGGCTCTAGAATGTTCAAAAACACCTATTTGGGCTCTTCCTGCACCTGGATTGGCCAAAAATTGAAGAAAATACACTCCTGAGAGTTTTCCCCAATAACTTGCAGTCCTTTGTTCTGCAAAATGCACCTACAGGCCTATGAACCCAACTTTGTGTGTGTTCTCATTTAAAAAACCTACCACACACTCGTTTATGAAACTCGGGCGATTTTGTCGCACCATTAAGGAGTTGGCACCCTTTCCCTGGTGGAGGACTAGGTCGTATGGCCCACGTGGCCCTGGTTTGGTGCTAGCGCACTGACCCTTGGATTCCTAGCCCTGGTCATGTGGCTATGGCCCATGTGGCCATGACCTTACCTTCCACATGCATAAATGGATAGACCCTCGTCGATAAACCCCTGGTTATGCACCTTGGTCGATGGGCTAGCCTGACCGTCGGGCGCTAACGCCACATATCCGTGTCCATGTATCAAGGTAGGGGCCCGGGTCATATGGAAAAGTCACATGCTATGCACTGGGGATAGATGGATTGGCCACGCGCCAAATGGTAACAAGTGCGGGCATATGGTAAGTCGTATGGTGTGCTCCAGGGTTGGGGTTAGGCTCTAGCCCTTAACTCCACCGATGGATTAAACATTGTAACGTAAATATAATATTTATGCCATATTTTAATAAGAAACACCATGGGCGGGCTGGTAGCCCGGACCATAGGTCATGGATTTGACTCCTCGGGAGTCCATAAAACTTTTTCCCAAAACATCCAATGGAGGGGTGCCACGTGGTAGCCCAAGAATGGGCCACGTGACACCATGCTATTATCCCAATAAATTCCATGTGTCAAACTAGGATTTTTCCACCTGTCTGCCTAGTCAACAAGCCAATGTACCTGCCACTTTAGCCTTCCAGTCCAGTCAGCTGCCACCTATCGTACGGTTGTACAAACCTACCACATGTCACCCTTGCAGTGGTGCCATGTGTCATAATATAACTCATCCATCTATCGGCCATCAACTGCCCAATCAATGAAAATGCATCACTGCCACATCACCTGTACGATCGTATGTCATGTACAGTCATCTTCCATGTACATATCGCGATATATTTCGCATACGACATCCATTTGATCCCATTCAAGTTTTGTTGTGTTCGTATCGATGAGGCCTACGCACATGTCAGTTTTGAAGAGATTATGAGCACTTTGAACTTTAGGCCTTCCTGGACCCATTTTGGCTCCTAGATCCATTCTGGATCATGCCTCCCCACTAAGACCTTTTGGTCCTCCAAAAGGTTACAAAATTGACCTTACTGATTACATACTCATAAGGATAAATCAAAACACTATGTTGTACAAAATGATGTCATCATTACAACATGTGTGATTACATTAATGGAAGAAAAATACAATGAAGATGTGACATCCACTTCTGGCAAAACCAAGTGAATGGTTTCTTTCCTTCATGTTGTTCCTCTTGCTTCGCTGGTACTGCCTCTTCCTTTGTGAGTACATGCACAATCATTTTTTCCTTCTTTGGACAAAGTTCTGGATTAAGATTCCAACATTTAGCCTTTTGATGTCCACCCTTGTTGCAAAAAGTGCAATGGTTTTTCGACATCCAAACTTGTTTTCCCTTCTCTTTCTTCTCTTGTGGAGTTGAATCTTTATGTCGTGTTTCCTTCATGGTTGACATAAATTTCTTGTACAAAGATTGTCTCTTCCAACACTTGACCACACAATGCTTGGGTGAATGACAAAACGTACAAGGATACATATTCCACAAGTTTTGGATTACATGATTAGGCTTTTTTTAAATCAAAAAGAGATTTGGAAAAACCATGACCATTATACCTTTCTTACTGATCTTCACTTTTCTTTGGAGATGACTTGCATTCACTATCACCATCATGGAGTGGTACACCATCACCTTTCATGAATTGATCCCACAATGACTTAGGCTGGTCATTTGAAGCATCACTTGCTTCCAATGTTTTGGAGCATTCTCCAATCTCCTCTTCGCCATATCCCAATCCTAAATAACCAGGTATTTCCACAACCACAATGGGATTAATGATACCTTGACCCTTATTTCCAAGGCCCTTTCCTTCATAAACCAGATTGGTTAGCAATTTCAAACCTATAACTCTTGTATGTTTTTCAAATGCACCAAAAGAACCATCTTTATGGGAACAATGTGAAATTGATGAATGGCTTCCACTGCATACCTTAGAGATGATTTCTGAATCAGTTGTAGAAGGGAACTCCTTCAATTCTTCTTTGCTTTTGTCGTTCTTTGAATATTTCCCTTGAACCAATCTCTTTCGTTCCAAGTAATCTTCATACATCACTTTCACCATCTTTTCCATGGAAAAGAGAGTTTTTCAAAACTCTTTCTCATCTTGAGAAAGTCCCTCTCCCGATGCCATCTTCATCTTTTCGCTGGTAATCATGCAAACTCAAAAACCAACCGTCAACTGGCTCTGATACCACTTGATCTAAAAAGATATTTTAAAGACTATGGTTGAGTTTTAAAGCATGTGTTCATTAACCATTTAGGAATTTGATGAAAGAGGAAGAATTAAAGATGAAACATGGCAGCCATAATGAAATATACTGATCTGGAAATAAGCATAAAGAAACAACAAACCATAACAGAAAAAGTTGTTAATGGAGTTCGACAATTTCGCCTACATCTCCGGGCCTTTGTGTCATTGGGTGAGGCTTTCTTATTTCTATTCTAAGCTTCAAAAATACATCATAAAAGTGCTCAATGGATTATAAACTGATTTGGTTGTGTTCTACTAGATCTCAAGAACCCATCACAACTGGCGGCACTAAAAAGGGATGAACGAAGCTCCCAGAAATAGCCTTCTCTCCTCAATGGTTCATTCTCATCATAAACTCAAAGTATTAAAAACAATACTTTTCAATGCTTGGAATGCCAAATAGATGGCTCCAATGGCTCCAGAATGTTCGAAAACCCCTAGTTGGGCTCTTCCTGCACCTGGATTGGCCAAAAATTGAAGAAAATACACTCCTGGAAGTTCTCCTCAATAACTTGTAGTCCTCTATTATGAAAAACACACCTACAGGCCTCTGAACCCAGCTCTTTGTGCCCATTTAAAAAACCTATCGCACACCCATTTTCGAAACTCGAGCAATTTTGTCGCACCGTTAAGGAGCTGGCACACTTTCCCTGGCGGAGGACTAGGTCATATGGCCCACATGGCCCTGGTCTAGTGCTAGTGCATTGGCCCCTGGATTCCTGGCCCTGGTCATGTGGGTATGGCCCATGTGGCCACAACCTTACCTTCCACATGCATAAATGGATAGACCCTCATCGTTAAACCCCTGGTTATGCATCTTGGTCAGCGGGCTAGCCCGACCGATCGGGCGCTAACCCCACATATCTGCGTCCATGTATCAAGGTAGGGGCTCGGGTCATGTGGCAAAGTCACATGTTATGCGTCAGGGCTAGTTGGAGTGGCCACATGCCAAACGGTAACAAGTGCGGGCATATGGTAAGTCATATGGTGTGCTCTGGGGTTGGGGCTAGGCCCTAGCCCTTAACTTCGTCGATAGATTAAACATTGCAACATAAATAGAATATTTACACCATATTTTAATAAGAAACACCATGGGTAGGCTGGTATCTCGGCCCTGCCAAGTCACTCGCCCAGACCAAAGGTCATGGGTTCGACTCCCCACAAGTCCATAAAACTTTTTCCCAAAACATCCAATGGAGGGGTGCCACATGGTAGCCCAAGATTGGGCCACATGGCACCATGCTATTATCCCACTAATTGCCACATGCCAAACTTGGATTCGTCCACCTATCTATCGAGTCAGCATGCCAATGTACCTTCCATGTCATCTTGCCAGTCCAAACAGTTGCCACATGTCATACGACTGTACAGACCTGCCACGTCAGTCTTATCAACGTGCCATGTGTCACCCTTGCAGTGGTTCCACATGTCACAATATAACTCATCCATTTTTTGGCCATCAACTACCCAGTCAGCGCCAATGTTTAACTGGCATGTCACCTGTATGGTCGTACAACCTATATAGTCAACTGCCACGTCAACACTGTACGGATTATACAGTCATCAACATTTTACTTGTTTGAAAAAACGAACAGGTCATGATATCTTTCGCATACGACATCTGTTTGAGCCTGTTCAAGTTGTGTTGGGTTCTTATCGACGAGGCCTATGTACATGTCCGTTTTGAAGTGATTCTGATCACTTTGATTTTTAGACCTTCCTAGACCCATTTTGGTTCCTGGATCCATTCTGGATCAATGAGCCATACAATGAATATTAATCATAAATGGTGAAGTTGATAGTTGTATTTTGACACAAAGTCCATTCCTTTTCCCTTGCATGATTGTTGCTCCATCTTCTCTGACACATACCAACTTTTTCACAATCACTAAATGATCCATACCACCAATTTCCTTCAAAGTCTTGATTACAAGTTCATAAATATTTTGAGTTGTAGATTGCTCCCTCATTTTATGAATCCCAAGTAAATATGAATGCCTAACATGATCATTAACCATATAAATTCTCATGCAGATCCATGAAGTATTATCGATAGCTATAACTTCATCCAAAGACAATGAAAAAAACCTAGCATTTGCAATATTCTCTTTCAAATCATCCTTTTCTACTTGAGCTAGATATTTTTCCCATTGCCAACCACTCGTTACTAACCAACGAGAAGATGGAAAATTTGACACTTCAAGAAAAGATATAAAGTTCTTGTAATCTCGAAAATCTGTCATAGAACGACCTATAGATAAGATGTGAAATACAATGCTTAATTGCATCATCTTGGATAACAAATTTCTTTCCATCGTCTTTCCAATTAGAGATGTGATGGTTCCTCCACTTTCCTCGAGTTTTCTCTTACTGATTAAGTATTTATTATATTCATCTTCATATTTGACATGTCAACATTCCTTAGAAGATTTCCATCTGATAATAAATTTCTCCTCGCCATTTACAATTTCCTTATCATACACCTTTCCTACATGCTTCTCTATTGTATCTAACTTCATCTGCAATTTTATTGTCTTTCCAAGTTTCCAACTACATATAATGCATCTAACTTCTTGTGAAGCCTCTTTCTCATTTGTTGGAGGTATTGGTTCAATAAATGGAAATTTTGAGACCCATTCTGATTGGAATTGTCTCCCTATGTCCCATTGGCCTTTTTTCCTTTTTTGTGATTGTGAATGGTTTGTGTTGCATTTTAAGGAAAAACCTTCAACACTGTTATTGCCAATTTATGGTGAAAGCATCTCAATTTGATCACTAGAGGAACCTATCTAATCATCTATTATATGGATATTAGATGCTTCTCAGAATAGTTGACATCTCTTTCACTGATGGGTTTCTCAAAAGAGCTTGAATCATGAAGAGAATCTGGGTTCTTGGATTGGGGCTTTTGAAAGTATGAAAATGCATCCCCCTGTTTTGAAGTTTTCTTTGCACGGTCGTTGTTTGACATCTCACTGAAATTTTCACAATTAGAATTTGAAATCAATCTAGAAACCAAAAGTGAAACCTGTATGAGAAAAATAATATAAAATTAGTCATCCATTTGGAAATTCAACACAAATGCAAGATATATATCAATTTTAAGAACTCAATTCTTCTCAACAAGTTACAAAACCAACAATACTTATCTAAAAACAAATCACTTCAGCATACAACAAGTCATTTTCATCTTGCATATTATTATTGGCTCAAAATAATGCCACATCAATAAAAATCCATTTTTAAAGACTATTTTTCTTGTGATAGGTTGGTTTTAGGTTGATAATCTATTTTTTCTAGAAGTGTGTTCCATGACTCATGAGCAACTATGTGGCTACATTCAGTCTTAGATACAAAGATAGATTTGAAGGTCTGTATTGTCAGACATTTTGCATGTGGATTTTACCACATGTTTTTGCTTGGGTTTATCCCAGATCCTTGATGTATTACACTGTTACACAGTAAGATGGTCCATTCTTTTCTATTGGGACCTTTGTATGTCATATGATATGAGTGATGAGATGTTTCTATTTGTGCCATGTTTAAATTTTTCCTGTTATGCCATGTCAAATAGTGATGATGATTTGTACATTCACCTACAAATAATAGCTATAGAGTACATTCACCTAAAAGCACATATTACTGATCATATGAACAACAAACTTACATATATGAAAACAGTAAACTAGACACGTGCAAGAAGTCTGAAGCATCCTCAAACCCTAAGCCTATTTCCTAATCAAATGGATAACAGTGCCTCAGTTAATGCATCCCAATTGGAGAATGGTTGTGGCATGTATGCATGTACACTCCTCCTTAAACTATGTACCCTCACTCAACTCCTCATGCATGCACACTAACTACCTTAGTACCTAACCTCTAGGGATTGGAGCCCTTCTCTAAGAATAGATCATGCATTTGTGTAATTGAACATAACTGAAATCTGGACTGATAGAAAACTTAACTGAATTGGCAATTACTAAATCTGGAACAACAGTAAACTGAATCTGGAACATCAATGAGAGTATATTTAGTAAGGTTGGTTTGGGACCTGGGTTCTTATGTGTTTGGTTATAATTGGGTTGAAATAGTAATATATGGTGGGTTAGGAAAAACATGGAGTGGACTATGGAAAATTTTGGTTAATTGATTTTCATGGTGAAAAATGGCCATATGGATAACTATCTTTCATTATTTGTTTATTATTAGCATAGTAAGCAATACATTGTACAATATGATATAGGCTATAGCAACGGGTTGATCCTTGAGGAAATGTTTGTATGAAATTATAACACCAACAACTTAGAATACTATATGAGGATGCATATGAGTGTTTGTAGAAATGCATGCATTAGATTTTTCATTCTTTCTCATTGTTCAACACAAACTCACTCTAGGCATGTCGCATCTATCTAAAACTATCTATAACTATGTTTATCTTAATGCGTGACATGGTCTTGATATTGAAATATCCACACAAGTACATGCATGCATTTGAATGGAATTTGTTCTATTAAAACAAATTTAGGAATGTGAAATTGTAGCTTTATGGGCAGATATGCATTATTTTTTCTTTGGATTATATTCTTGCTTGGAAAGCTAGTATGATCGGTGGGACCTGGGTGCTCTGTCACTTGTGCATGGAAACACACAAGCATGGGGATTTGGGAAACACTATGCTAAAACACGGTGTTTCAACGCCAACTTGTGAGAATGATTTAAAAACGCCCAGGTAATTTATCCAAACTGTGGGTAAGCTCGAAAACTTAAACATCTACATAACTATTGATCTACCCCAATTGGAAATCACTAATCTAAACAATCACTTGTCATGACGTGAAGCCTATGCTATCATGGAGCCTAGGTGTGATCTATCACTGATCAGGATGACACTTGTGCGACGTGAGTGGAAACACACAAGCAATGAGCATTGGGAAACAGGGTGCTGAAACACTGTGTTTCAACACCAGCTTGTGAGAATGATTTAAAAATTCCCAGGTAATTTATCCAAACTGTGGGTAAGCTCAAAAACTTAAACACAAAACTACTGATCTACTCCAATCACTAACCCAAACAATCATTCGTCGTGACATGAATCCTCTGCTATCCTGGAGGTTGGGTGGGCTTTATCACTAATCCAGATAATACCTATTAGCATATGCACTTAATGAATTCCCAAAACAACTCTTCTACTAGCGGAGCGGAGAACCATGATCCCATAAATGATAAGATATTAAGATTATACCTGCATAGTTGTGACAAATTTCAAAAGTTTCAGAGAGCGCTCATGAGCCACTTATGACTTACCAGATATCAAGGTGTTGCAGGGGCCAAGCTGGCAACCATAAATGTTGACACAGAGCGACCAAGAAGATGGCAATAACTCGACGCTTTCTCCTCCAGTAATTTGAAAATTTTGACAATAGAATTTTGAGTTGGAACTTGGCCTTTGAAGATTTCAAGCTAGGCTTGGCTGAAGATTTCAAGGTGAACCACTTGGATCTATTAATATTGTGAATCACCATAAAACTGGGGCAAAATTTTCTGAAATCCACGACCGAATTCATGTAAAAAATCCAAATCAGGGGCATCCTCTGTAAAAACTCCAAATTGGTGGGTGAAAAAACCATAAGGCCAATGGCCATTCCCGAATCGAGGCAAATCATGGTCCTTGGCCCTATGAAAAATCTAAAACTGTGGGCGAAAACCCTAGAATATCAATGGCTACTCCCAGAAATCGGGTGAAAGGGAGGATGACCGCCATTTTTCCAAGGCGAAAATGTAATTAATATTTAAATTTCGATCGCCATTTTGGCGTTAAATATATAATTAATATTGTTTTAAAAATAAAGAGGGACCGAATTGGGATTAATATGTTTTTTTTTAATATATAAAATTCGCCCAACCAAAATTTGAAGTGGCTAAATTTCACCCATGAACGAAATTTCGCCCTTAAAATTTTATATGGAGTGGTCACATCCCAAAGTTATTGAGCACATGGGGGTTGAGTACAATCAACTTGGGGAAGAATTTGAGTTAAGAAAGTCAAGCCCAAGAGAGGAAATTCATATGGGTTGGGACAACAATTTTTAGTTAGAAAAGTTTTTTGCATGAGAGCCAAGGAGAGAGCAAGAAACAGAGCTTAAAGCTTATGCAACCATGGAGGGAGAATTCTAGAGCAAGATGGAGCATAATTGGAGCGAATTGGAGCTGGAAAACTAAAGAGCCAGGTTGTCAGGCCTGAAGAGTGAACTCCTGTGTGAGTTGCACTAAAATAACAAGTGTTTGTTGTTGGTTTGTTGATAGTTTTCCTAGCAGTAATTTTCCCTTGAGTTCCCAGCTGAGAGATTCCTAGCTACCTATGCCAGAGAGACCATGTTAAAAGAATGGCACATTCCTTGTGTTAATCTAGATAAACAGATGATACATCCCTTGGGTTATCCCTGATAAACAAATGGTGCATTCCTTGGATTGGATAGGACAAGAGGAAGAGAGCTGATGGAAAATTAGGATAACTATAGGAGAATATCATTTGGGTTGAAAGTTTTGTGAGCTGTGAGCAAACTGTGAGAGACCACCCTCTTTTGTGGATTTCTAGCCTCAGCTCGGGGGTGACTTGTTGTTGATATTTGGAACAGTCGGTCTATGGTTGGGTGGAACATTCATCCCAAGTAGTTGGTTGCACAGCTGTTGTGAAAAGATAAGTGTTTTATCTTGTTGTTATGTTAAATTATGTGTTTAATTGTTGTGCATGAACTCTGTGTATTTGGAAGTGATTTATATGTTGTTGCAATGAGTTTTTTAGCTGCATTTTGTGTTGATTATTAGCATGTGGTAGATGCATCTATTTTATGGTTGTAGATAGTAGCTAAATCTGATTTAATTTGTAGTTGAAAGATACATGAAATGAGTTAACTGTAAATGAATTAAATTAGCTAGCATAAAAAAATTTAATAGTATTCTGCACCGTAATGTCGCTCAGATGGGTTGGGGGACGTTAGAGAGGAGATATGAATTTTTCTATCAGACAACCCAGTTAGAAATTTTAGGTTGAGCCGATCAGTTTTTACAAGTCAGCCCTAAAAGTGAGCACATAAACACTATAAATGCATGATAGATGTGCGCATTTGAAGAGCATTCAAGCAAGAAGAGCAAGTACAACTGTTTAGAAGAGATATGAGGTGCACAAGATTAGATCGAGAGTATTCTTTGGGTTTAAAGGTGCACAAGATAAGTTTTCTTGGAGTTTTAAGGGTGCGCTATGAAGGACTAAGGTCTATGATGCTACAAAGTGCGTTTTTTTGAGGTTGTGATGTTGTAGTCTAGAATTATATTCTGGGAATTATGTTATGAGGTTCTCTAGGGCATGAAGGCTAAATATGACTAGGGTTTAAAGCTATGTCTAGGATATGAAACAAGGAGAGGCACTTGAGCATGAACGTTAAGGGTTTGATGATACTATGAAATACATGATATATGAAGCATTCAGGTGAAGTCAAAAGTACTCTATGTATGAAGATCTTAGATTGGTACTTATACAAGTCTTATTGAGTTGGTGCTCAATGAATTAGGTTGGTGCCTATATAATATCTTGTTGAGTTGGTTCTTAGATGAAAGGATTGGTTTATGTAGTAGGTTGGTGCCTACAAGCTTTGTAGCAATAAGTTGGTTCCTTCAAACATTTATAAAGATAAGTTTTTGTGGTTTTCTCCCATAAGGGTTTCCAAATTAAACTATGTGTATTGTGATTTTAGTTTATATGCATTTACTGTTAATGAATAATTGACAAATGCTCATTTAAAGTAAAAAGTACCGTATAGATATTCACCCCTCACCCTCCTCTTAGTATAATCATAAGTTCAACACACCCTAAAATAGATATAGAATATTTTTTCACGTTTACCAACATACCAATAATGGAAGAATACAAATATAAATTTTCCTTTAATTTTCTGGCATCTCTCCCAAATCCATCACAAAATAATAGAACATCATCTACAAACAATAAATGTGTTAAAATTAGGGTTATCCCCAACTTTATACCTATTAACGCTTCAATTCTTCTTGCATCCATAATAGCCCTATTAAGCCCCTCTACTACTATAAAAAACAAGAGTGGAGATAAGGGACAACCCTATCAAAGCTATCAAGATGGCCTAAGAAACTCACAGCCTGAGCCATTTATCAAAAAACTAATGGACATTGATGTCAAGAAACTCATTGCTTAGTTTAAAAAGTGCACTTAAAACCCAATATGAAACAACATAAGATTTAAGCATATCCAATTTGCTTGGTCATGTGCTTTAGACAAATCTAGCTTTAAGACCATAGTTGAAAGTCATTTAGTTGAAACTCTAGCTTTAAGTACCACCAATTTGCTTGGTCATATGCTTTAGACAAATCTAGCTTTAGGAAAAATCAAGGATATAAAAGTGGAGTTGAAAGCTCCCAACATATTCCCAAAAGGCCTTTACTCCTCCACCACCTTGATTAGCTAATCTTCTATCAACTCATAAAACCCTAGGAAAAACTAAATCCTCCAACCATTAGGCCCAAGACTCTTGTCCTTTTGGAAACTATGAAGTGCCATCTATAATTCAGCTTTAGTTATTTCCTCTATCATTATTTCATTCCCTTGATCATCAACAAAAATGGGAAAGTAAGGTGTCATATTCATAACCTTGGAAATGTTCACCATGTCGTCATCTTTGTATATATATCCAACATGCTCCACACCTTGCTTTATTATGTCTTTGAAAGTATGAGCTTTAGACCCATCTTCCTTTAATTTTTCCCAAATAGTTTTTTTTTTTTTTTTTTTTT